>CANYLF012658517.1:0-11448 GCA_948193215.1 Bocquillonia castaneifolia
AATAAAAATATTTTAGAAAAATCAGTAATTTTGTTTTGAATTGTTAAATTTACTAATTCTTGTATTTGTCCTAGAATACCAATTATTGTGCGATGAAGAGATTAATAACCAAAATAATCTTTCAAGCTTTAAATCAATCATTTTCTTAATACCTGTGGATTAGTCTTCGTGTGCATTAGCATTAAAATACAATTTTTTTTGAAATAAAATGAGTTCCTCCATTAATAATAATAATAATTAACTAGTACAACTTGTAACAGACAAGTAAACTTGACTATATTCAAGAAATACATATAAATTTTAATAAGATAATTTTTTACTCTAAAATTCTTCAATCATGTTGCTAGAACTATCGTAAACAACATCTTCATAGATGCAATTAGCACAACAATGAGAAACATAATCCATTCGGTGACTATATTAAGCCACAAATCGACTTCATCATACGAGTCTTTGAACGAGCCCGATCTCTTGAATATTAGATTCAACCTTTTCTCTACTTTCACGATGGAAGATAAACAAACTCTCAAAAAGAGAGACAAACAAACTTCTATTAAGAAAAACAAAATAGATAAACTCATAATATTTCATTAAAATATAAAAAACAGATAAAAGAAATAGATAATATGTTTTATTCTTATTGAAAAGGATGAGAAAACAAAGAAAATCAAAGACTGGCTACCATCGACGACGAAGAAAGTTGTTGATGGTAGCTAAGAAGAAAACTCAAAGAAAAAGACTCGAGTTTTTCTTCCTTAGAGAATAGCGGCATATAGTTTATGTCTGAACTACATAACTTTAAAATACAATTAAAAGAAAAGAGAGTAATTATATATATAAAAAAAGAACAAAGAGAGTACCCTAAGTTTAATAAAAAAAGAGTTTATCCTGACATTATTTTATTTTAAAAAAACATTGTCTTGTTGTTAGATTACTCTTATGAAGCTAAGATTGATAGCATTGTTGATAGACCTATTCATGGTTTTAGGTTTCTACCCAGGTCCATTCAAGCCCGCCCACCTCAAGTAGACTTAGGTATTCCATTTTCCTTCTAAGTTTGGTCCAAGCTTGTATTAGATACAAATTTTTACGGTCGGATTTGAGTTTTTAATTTTTTTTAAATAAAACATAGGTTTGAAAAAGCTAATCTGAGTCCGAAAAGACCATACTAATATGCCGAGCTTGATGGTAAAATCTAAGTCTGAATTGGACCCCGAGCCGAGCTCAGACTCACCATACAAAAATCAAGCGTGAGTAGGCTTGAATCAAACTCACCCTAGCCCGGCCATTAACAAATCAATTGTTAGTATTAATATTTTTTTAACCGTGGATGGGATCTACACACTTATTTTTAGCAGGGTCCAACCGACAGGTCTGCTAAAAAACTTATTTAAGAGAGGAGGTCTTAAACCCAAAACTTGAGGTGGGAAATTGCACCCACTACCAATGCGCGTAAAGCACATTGGTATTCTAACATTATTAAGATAAAAAATAATTCACACACATTGTTTTATACACACACACATGCATATATATTTAGGGGAGGGGATTTGAACATAATAGGTTTAATATAAACATTTCACGGTTAAATTTTTTATTTAATAATTTGATAATTAAGGATGGATTTTGAATTTAATATCTTCACCCCTACCTACATGTAGTGTGAATTGACCCAAGATGAATTGGGACGGGTTGTTTTGTACTTATTAGGAAAAAAAAATTAGAAGTATATGTAGATGGAATGAATCCATATGTTTGTTACATATGAATTTTAGTTAATACAAGAAGCATATCGTATTATTTGTAATTTTTTTGAGGGGTATTATTTGTAATTTTCATATTACTTAAAACAAAATAATAAAATAAATTTTAAAATTTTATTTGTTACTTTATATTTTAAAATGAAAATGCAATTTTGAATACTGCAAATTTTAAATTTTTAAAATCTTTAATTGCTAATGAAAGAATAAAGAAAAGCTAAAAAATGACATTTTTAGCGAATACAAAATGACATTTTGAAAGCATGGAAATTGATATTTTAGATTATTTGTGAAAAATGTGTGCGGCATATATAAATTAGCATGTCATTTTTTTAAATCATTTTGATTTTGAGGTCCATTTTGAGATTTGTTCAAGGATATTGTTGGTCTCTATCTTATATTTTTTCAACTAAAATTTAAAAACTAAAAAGCATAAAAAAAAATAGTGAAGGTGGTTAAAATTGAGGGAGTCCAAGGTTAATTTTCCAAAAGTTTTGAACTTCACTGCCATGATTCTTCAGTTTCTTTGTAAATTCAAAAAAGAAAAACAGTAAAAATCTAAAGAGGAGAAAAGAAAAAAGAAGAGTTGAATTGAATCCTGCTTTTCTCACACACTTTGTTAAATTTTCTTTCACTTTCTGAAGAGAAGAAAAAATCGAAAAGGCAACAACAAATGGGTCCATTATTATATTCTTTTATATTTATTACCCAATAATAACAGTAATTATATAATTATATAAAAAAAACTTTAAGATCCTCTCTGTAGTTAGGGTTTCTCTTTCTCTCTTTCTCTCCATTATTATTATTTTTTCAATTTAATTTAATTTGGCTTATCACAAACCCTAGATGATAACACTATGCTCATTCAGGTAACTGTCCCAATTTTATAATTACTTTAATAATTCATAATACTTTATTTGTCAGAGCCCTAATTTGTTTGATTTTGTCGTGTAGGAATTGGGGATAATTTGATTTCGTGAATTGATTGGGATTGGTTTGCTTGGTGGTGGCGATTGCTGATTTTCTGTTATTGAAAAAAAATAAATAAAGAGAGAAGGTGGAAATGCCAGAGGAAGATTTTGTAGAGCTGAAGTTCAGATTATATGATGGGTCGGATATAGGTCCGTTTAGGTACTCACCGGCGTCTACTGTTGCTGTGCTTAAAGAAAGAATCGTTACTGAATGGCCTAAAGGTCTCTGCATTCTTATTTTATTCATTTATTAGCTTTTTTTTTTTTGGTTGTGATGCATTTCGTTGTATTTCTATTTTTATTTTCTAAGAAGAGAGCATGCTTTTAATGTTTGTTATTTGTTTGTGTTTGTTTTCTGCTGATATTTGGAATTTTAGAATGTTTTTTTGTTGCATGCCAAATGTTCTCAACATTGATGATTATAAGCGGCTTTAAATTGATTCATGCTATGCAAATGCTTCAAGAATGATCTTGATGGTAATTTAACCTTATATGGTGGATAGGTGACAGTGATTTTGGTTTTTGGTAAGCATGCTATTATATGGATTAGACATGCAGTTTATGTTTGGAATGGCTATTTGAAGGTATACTTGCTGTTTATTGGTTGAATAGTCGAATTGTAATACTGATAATTCCGATATGTTTGCAGACCTCAGGGAGTGAGTTTTTGTGGTCGCCTCCCCTCTTCCCTTCAGCAACTCATTCATTGAATCAATTTAACCATTCAACTTCTTCAATTATCTTGCTTTCATCCTTTTTATCTCTTTTTAAACCATGTTATCCTGGTTTTCTATTCTTTTTCATCAACTCTGTCATTGTAATAGGCTTTGCTTGTCATTTTGCCTGTGAAACTTTGTGATGCCGTTGCAGGTTGACTAATCTCTTGGTGACATAGCCTCAAATTTTTCTCACTTTCTGTTATATTGTTATTCTTCTACAAACTTCGCAGTAAAATCTTTTGGGCCCAACAAATGGGAAGAATTTTGAACTCACACCTCAGTCATCAAACATATAAATTTGCTGAAGTTTCATTTAGTCCTGGAATTTTGTTGTTGTCAATTTTACTGTTTTGTGCATATCATGAGTATCAATTTTTTCCTGATTTTCTATCCTTGTGTATGGTTTCATTCTGAACTTTAGCTGTTACAAATATCCTCTGTAGTATTTGATGGTCTTCTTGTCGATGTGCTTGTTTATCCCTTCCTGCAAGTTCTTTTATTTTCCATCAAATTAGTCTGGCTGACTACACTTATAGGCGGGGATGTCTTCATGTTGAAATATGTTTTTACCTATTCTTTTCCACTCATCATCAAGTTTAAACCAAACTCTGAAAAGTTGCACTTGCAGAGAAGAGATTGATGGATGATTGGAAAAAAGTTGTTTTTATGAAACATTCTGGAAGTTAGAGGAAAGTATTGGTAATGTGCTTAATTTTGGTTTTTCCTTTTCTTTTTTCCAAAGTATAATGGACGTGCTCTATAGAAAGGAATATTGCTGCTTTTGTTTGCCATAAATTGGGATTTGAATCCCGCGGTTCATGTATGTGGACCAAGAACAAAATACTTTATTGCCTTTACCCTCTTTACAATTTTTCCATTATCAATATTTTACCATGTCTTTTCTTTATGAGACTGGATATTTTTTTGTGAAATTTTATAGTATGGATCCTCAATATGATAATGATCAAGATTTCTGTATGCTCTCTTGTTAAAATCTTTGTTTGTATGTTTGCTAAAGCTCTTTTGAATTGTAACAAAATTTTCATTGCCTAAGAATTCTGCAGCACCCTAATCTTTGTGCATGTGTTGCTTATTCGCTTTGCTGTCATGCAAAAGCTTCTTTGCAATACCTTTTGTCTGCACTGTTCAAACTATGATATACGCTGTGCGGTTTTGTACATGAGCAAAATTTTCCACAAGCTATTCATTTGCAAATGAACTTTAGGTCTCTCAAAGGGTGATTTTGATCACGATCAAGAGTTCAAATAGAAGGTGGTCTTTTTGTTTCTGCATGTGACTTGTCATTCTAGTGGGCAAGGCTTTTTCATCAAGAAAGCAATAGAGGCATCTCAGCATGGATTTTCTGCAGTTGTGCTGATGTCATGGGTTTGGGAAAAGGTGAGGGTATTTGTGCTGGTAACAGTTTTGCCAAATTTTGTCCTGCAAATATACCCATCACAAATCCTATTACATACCCAAAAAGGTGGCATCTGTCACATGTTCAGGCTGTGTATGATTTAAAGTTTTCCTGTAACAAATTACCATATGTATGCGTAGAAGATGCATCTTTCTGGTTGTTGATATGTGATATAATGACCTTGCATTAAATTAGGTTTTAGATGTTAAGCTGGTAAAGCTAAATTTTGTTGAGATTTGTGAGCAGTAATTGCTACATGTTTTTTTTCCTTTTTAATCTCTAACAAACTGTTTTCGGAAGAAAAAGGTTAGAGATAGCAATCATCTTAATTTTTATGCCTTCTAATTTTCTTCATCAGTGAAAGACAAGAGTTTTCAAATGTATGTTATATGTGATGTTCTGAAATAGCCCTCCCTCCCCAGCACACTCAGAGACTTCCGCCATTATTATTCGCCATTTGTGTGTTTTGGATTAGGAAATTATGAAACTCGTCCTGCACAGAGCATGTTGTTGGAACAATGTGAATGCAAAAGGACAAGTACCTAAGTTTTTGTTGTGTTAGCACTATTTGTAACATTGAACACTTCAATTAGCCTTTTGTATTACGTTGATGGTGTTGTTTACATAAGGGTATTGAGGGGAAGGGAAGGTGGAGGGTTGAATCCATGTACTTTTATGAAAGTTTCAGTTAATTGGGAGAGGAAGTGTTATCGGTGAGTTTTCATTGAATGCTGAAAACACGGTTGTGAGGACTTCCTGATTTTAGTTTTGCCCTCTTCGTGTTTGACAAGTGGAGCATTGCCTTCAAATGCCTTTTTGAAAGAAACTATAAGTCTAAGCGTACTTGTTATTTTCAGTGGTTGGGTGAATAAACTTTTATTTTTCCTCTTAATTGGTATTGAAATGCTTGTTTTTTTTTCCATTAATTAATTAATTTATTTTGGGGCTGGAACGTTGTAGGATTTTGATATTCTTTCAAGTTATGCTGGTTTTTGTTTTATCATTCAATCTGATTCTGATGTTGTCAGGACAAATCTGCAATTTCTCACAAGGATTTTTCTATTTTCTTTTCTTTTGCTATTTGATGGTCATTTGTCTTAGATGATAACATTTGTATGATGGCCACTCTTTGCTATTTTTAGAATTCTAGATTCTAACAACAAAACTAAATTTTTGCAGATAAGAAAATTTCACCCAAGACAGCAAACGACATCAAAATTATAAATGCTGGGAAAATTTTGGAAAATAACAAGACTGTTGGCCAGTGTAGGGTTCCTTTTGGAGAGCTTCCAAAAGGGGTTATCACTATGCATGTTGTTGTGCAGCCATCTTTAGCAAAAGCAAAAACAGGTAGTCTTTTTATTGCGTATGATGTATCTGAATATATCATACGAGACATTTCCACTCCACTTCTTTGTGCCCAATTGAGAATCTCACGTGTTCATACGTTTTTTAACCTGAGGCCATAGTTTGTAGAGTAATTGTTAGAATATTACTGGAGGCTGTAGTCAAGCTCATATTTTGGAATCTTAACGTGTTTATATGAAAGATCTCATTCGAACGAGTTCGCTCTTTAAATTGTTCTTTCATTTCAGTGATGTGGCATTTCTTTTTGTTTAAACAGAGAAAAAAGTGGATGATGCCCCAACAAAAAATTTCTGTTCATGTTCCATATTGTAAGAGAAGAAGTCCTCCATTCACGTCGAAGCGTGCAAGGTTGCTCAGTGCTGCTAGGATCTCATGGCTGTGGAAATTGGATGATGCTGGAAAAGTCAATAATTTGTAAAATGGAGCCATCCTTCAGTGCCACATGTTAGTTTGAGGGCATTCCTGTGTAACAATATGCTGGTAATGATGTATTTGTGTTCTATAAAATGCGTGTTCCTGTATTTCTATAGCTGCAGTCTCATTTTATCATATTTATATTTATATCATACAAGTCTTTTGGGTTTGAGTGACTTTGACTTCACTAGGCATATCGACACTGGATAAAAACATGTTATATTTGCCACTAAAGATTACCAACATGAAATACTTATCCTTGAAACTTGCCTGCACAAACTTCTTTACATGTATAATTTTGATTTAACCTCCTACTCCCACTCTTTCTATGTAAGTTTCATTTTCTATATAATCTGATAAATGAGAACTCTTAAGGCTGAAATTTGAAGAACTCGGTTTAAACATGGTTATTGCAACTGATTATCTAAATTGGTGGTTTGTACCTATTTAGGGAAAAGTAACCAAGTACTGGTTCTTTCCTTGATCATTGTCAAAGGTGATTTTAATAATCAGTAATTAAAATACAAAATTTTGTAGCAATATAGAGAGTGGGCTACAAAATTTTATATCAATATATGGTTGAAGAATTTTTGCCAAGTCTATCTGTTTTGATGAACCTCTTGCACATATTAACCCGTCCTTAACATGGAAAAATTCTATAAATCAAGAAAAATGAAGTGTTTGCGAGAGAAGAATAAAGTGTTTGGGAGAGAGGTCTATTTTAGATATAAACTAGGCAACAAATATAAGTGTTAATGTGAGTGGAGTCTTGATGAGTAGCCATGTAAACAGGTTGGCCGAGTTGTTGAGCCAACAATATTCTTGATTTGTCTCTTAAATATATTATAAATAACTCATTCTCTATTTTGACTTATTTAGAAATTTACATTTACTTTAACAATCACTCCATGTATGCTCTATTTTAATTCTTTATTAATAAAAGTGTACTGTAAATTTTCATTCAAAATTTAAAATAATAAAAAAAGATTAAAAAATAATAAAATAGTGTATTGTAAATTTTCATTCAAAATTTAAAATAATAAAAAAAGATTAAAAAAATAATAAAATAGTGTTTATGAGCTCTTTTGCACTCTTTGATAGGAAGAACCATTATTCAACTCCTATGAATTTTGAAGAAAGACAATTAAATTAGGAGCTTGTTGGAAAAGAAAAAAAATAAAAACACATTCTCTAATTGAGAGAAGGAGCTTGTTTAAGAGCATTTGTGTTTACTCCAATAAACACTCCTTATAAATTCTCTATTTTAATTTTTTATTAATAAAAGTACATCTTAAATTTTCATTTAAAGTTTAAAAAAAATGAAAAGAGATTAAAAAATAATAAAATATTATTTAGGAGCTCTTTTACACTCTTTAATTTGGAAGAGTCACTATTCAACTCCTATAATTTTGGAGGAAGATTGAATTAGGAGCTTGTTGGAAAAAGAAAAAGACAAATGCACTCTCTAATTGAGAGAATAAGGTTGTTTTAAGAGTCTCTTAGTGATGTTCTAATACTCGAGTTATTTCTAGTATTCTTAAGTTTAATAAAATAAAAATAAATAAAATTTAATTGAAATTAATTTTAAAACATTTGATTCGAGTAGTAGGTTTGAGATTTAATGATATAAAAAAAATTAATTGAAATTAATTTTAAAAAAATCGAGATCGTGCTTAATAAAAAAATTTACTTACAAGCCTTTTTATTTGATAATCAAGCTCGGTCTGAAACTAAATTCAAGTAATTTGAGCTCACAAATTGTTTGAATCGAAGCCGTGAGTAGTAGAATTCGTTTATACAAGATAACGAGCACTGTAGCAGTTTCTGCCCTTGCTTTGATATCTAATGATTGCAACATTGAACATCCAGATTGGAGTCTGATATCATTAAAAGCTGAATCCTGTATGCAACAAATCAATTACATCTTCCAATTATTCAAAAGAAAGCTAGTAGATAAAACAAATTAATTAGTAACGACCATATTAGATGATTTTCTACAAAAAAAACAAACAGATCCATCATTTTCCATGACCCATCGTCGCCTTCTTTGGCACCTGTATTATCTATCGTCTGTGGTTTTTACTTCAACAGCAAATTGATTTTTTTAAGAACTGAACTGAATAAACAAACAAAAGAAGATCCATGATTATCAAATACAAGTAAAAAGTAAAAAGTAAAGAGAAACCAAAATAATTATCATCATCAGCATCGCCATGCAGAAGCAGCAACTAGAGCTCTGTCTTGCCACCCTAAAAGCAAGTAACCTTTTTCTTCTGTCAATCTATATCCATCACAAGAATATAAACCCAACAGTATCTTAGATTGTGTTACTGCATTTGCACTTAATGCCACCCCTTTAAACCCTTTCCCTTCCATTAACTTCCTCCATTTCTCCAGCCTTTCATGCCTCTCTATTCTCTCTGGCCCTTCACATGCTACTATGTTCATTATCTCTGGAGCAAAAATGTACTGCTCCACTTTCGCTCTTTGCGCAGAATCTGGTGGAAATGTTGCGTCTAATGAGTCGAACATTGCTGAATAATAGTGCAATGCCTCGAGAAATCTCCCCAAGAAGTAGGGTCCGTTGTGGCTTGCTTCTTGTTCGACTAGTGTTACGATGTTTGGTGCTTGGTCTCGGATGATGGCTAGAAGATTTGGTAGGCAGTTTCCGGGGACACGGTGGAGCCGGTTAACGGAGTTAACAGCTAGAGCTTCACCAACTCTTCTGTTGAACATGTGGGGTTTTATGTTTTCAAGTTCTTCAGCTACTGGATGAAACTCAAATGGAACTTTGAGAGAGTGTGCTAGTTCTGTTAAGCACCTGCCAGTTTCTCTAACACTTTCCATCGTGGATCCTACTCCGGTAATCCGGAGAAATGGAGCTCCACCGGGTCTAGCTGCTAAGGCCTGCATGAAAGCTGGCCATTGATAGCCTTGGAGAATATCTAGATCGATGATATGAACTCGTTCTTCGGCTTCAAAGGCCTCGAAAATGGCTTGATTAGCAGTGAAATGTGCAAATTTTATGTACGGGCAAGCTTGGTAAACAATTTGGTAAATTTTTAGAACTTCTGGGGAGTTCGGAGGGTATTGAGACAAGGGTTTTGCAGTGGAGGTGCTAGGTTTCGTGCTGAGTGTTGCAGCTAGCCTAGCACTCAGAGCGTCAGTGAAACAGGATGCCACTCGTTGCATAGAGTCCCCAAGAGGTGTTGCCACTTGATTGAGATGGTGGAGATATTTTCTTGCTGACATGTAGTCCTCTTTAGCCACTGCTTCAGCACAAGCAAGAAGGAGGTGCACTAGTTGAAGTCCGCTGTCTTGTTCCTGTTAAAATTTATGAATGTTATTTAGATCGTACATAGAATTATGAGATGGATCAATTCTTATACTCTAGTACACCATACAAGGCCAGGATTCAGGGCCTGATGAAACAATTAATGGAAAATTCTAGCGAAGTTGATAAATTTTTACCTGTTCGGAATTAATGGGAAGAGGCACCAGCAAGCCATTGTTGAGATTCTGCTGTTGCGGTTCTGAAGAAGGTGTTGCAGCTGGTGGTGCTAAAGTTGTTGATGGTGTTTGCTGTTGATTCTCCTGTTGTTCATGTTGAAGTTGCTGTGAAATTGGCGGTGCATTTCTTAGAGACCCCATATGATAAACATCTCTCTCCTGTGCAAGCTGGGGGCCTTCTGATGAGGTTTTATTCGCCACTGATCCGCCAAACCTCAATGAATTTTGCACATCCAAGCAATCCATCAACGGAGAAACTTCGGTTGTTTGCATATCAAACAGTTGTGATGGTGCTGAATTTCCAGTACCAGAAGACAACCGAGTTGGTTGGTGAACTCCAACAAGTCCATCTCTTTGATAATCATCCAAAAAATCTTCAATACCTGGCAGAGAAGAAAGGCTCTCAATCTGCATATATTGGTTGTTGGGAGAGTTAAACACTCTATGAAGAGGACTCTGTCCTTTTCCTTTGTGAATGCTGCTAAAAGATCCGAGCTGAGACAAATGACGAGGTGGAGAACATCCTGAAAGGCTCTGTCCTTGCATTGCTTGAACATAGTTGTAACTGCAGCTCGATGCTTGTGGGGATGGCAAGTTCCTGACAGGGGATAATATCATGAAATCTGAATCCAAATGATCGGAGAAAAATGTCTCCCACATCGAACTATCAGGCGACTCAACTTCGACATCACCATCCAGCTCAAATCTGATTGCAGGAAAGGTGAGGGTTGGTGGGGTTAAGCTAGTTTGTTCTATATCAGAAGATAAAATAGTTTTCTTGGATTCAAACCCATTAGAAGAAGCTGTAGTTTGATGATTATTAATCTTTGTGCTCTCATTTTGAATAGATCCCATGCTTCCACAAAGAGAATTGATCATTTCTTTTAACTTCTGAGTTTCTTTTTTATAACTACTGAACAAATTAATAATAAGTAATGTAAGTTTGCTCTTTAGTAGTATTGCTGTAACATTTGAAGAGTGTTGTATTGTTTTAGTTTTACTAGTTGGCAATTGAATTAACTATAGAGAGGAGAAGTTAGTTAGGGACTGCTTTTTCTTTCTTTTTTATTGGAAAGATTTGTCTAAGTTTTGGACATACTGAATTTGAAAAGGAAAGAAAAAGAGACAAAATTTAGAAATACTAGTACAATTTGGTTGGAGTTTAGTGATTAAAACACCTCCAAGTTATCACCTCTACCAAAGTTGGTAACAAAGTTTAGCTGTTTCCTAGAGAATTAAATTTGTCATCTTGGGGCAACTTCTTGTCACTCTACTTTGGAAAAGCCATA
>CANYLF012660594.1:0-19013 GCA_948193215.1 Bocquillonia castaneifolia
TCAAGAACTTCATCATCTTAAGAGCTTTGATATCTCTCATAAACTTCTTACACTTCCATTACTTCCTCCTCATCTTCATCACTAACTCTCATATGCTTGCATTGCATCAATCACCTAGAAAAGCACTTAGCAAACATATTACTATTACACAATGTTTTGTATCATCAAAATCACAATAAGAGCCTTGAGGTCCTTAGGGCCAACAGGGGTTTTAAGCAAAATGCAACCCTATTGCTCCCCCTATAAATTCATCATCTTCTCATTTGATTAGGGAGGGGAGGAAGTGCTATTTTCTAGAAAAACAAATAATCTTTCATACTCTTTGAAAATATTTTAGAAAATTAAAAAAAATAAATACATAAGAAAACTAAGTTTTATTCAAGCTTCTTAAGCTCTTGATCTTCAATTCTTTGCTAGGATCCAATCTTGAAGGGCACAAATACCATAATTTCTGAGGGCACACGATGCATCCATGATCAAAGAACATCAATCTTAACTTCTTTTAATTTAATTTCTTTGTTTTTTATGTTTATTACTTGATTTCTATCTTATTAGTTATGTTGGTTTAATCTTGATCATTTGTTGTTTCTATTATATTCATAGTTTCCATTATATATTTTTAACATAGTTTGCATGTGATTGTTGGCTTAATTGCATGGATCAAGTTAGTTTATGTCATTATTTTGTTCTATAACTTGGGTTAATTTTTATTTCTTTTATTCATTCTTTATTTGTTTGCTATTCTTATGTTAATGATATTTTGATCTTGTGTTTTGATTGTTAATCTTAATTTTCTTGTTGATTTGGTATTTCATTTACATGTTGGGTACTTTAAAATAATCTATTTACTTGAATTAATTTAGTTTATATCAATATTTTCTTATATAACCTAGTTTATGAGTTTGTGTATTTTTGATTATAATTTTCGTAAGTTTTATGTGTTTTAATGTGATATTTACTTGATTTTAGCATAATAGAAAATATATTATAATATATGAGATGATTCCCATAATTTATTAAGTTAATTTTTTATTTCTTACAGTAAACTAACAATTTCTGTGCAGAAACCCGCTCAGAGCCGACCGGTCCTTCATGGACAACCGGTCGGTTGATCTCCATAACCGATCTGTCCTTCAGTCTGAAATCCGAATTCTTCATATTTTAGTTAATTAGGGTTAAATCGGATTAATTAATTAACTCAGTAATTATTAAAATCAGTCTAGAAACTCATTTCCCTTTTCCTTTCTTTAGGATTTACTTTATAGTACTTATTTTATATTTATTTGTAAGTTGCAATAATTATTTTTGTACATTTATTTCGTATTTATTATTATTTTATCACATATTTGCATGATTTAGGATTAATTAAAATTAATAATTAAAGTTGATAATTTTAGATAAAATTGGTAGAAAATCATTTCCCCTTCCATTTCTTTAAGGTTGAATGTATTTTATTTATTTTTATATTGTATTAGTCATTTTTTAATATTTTTATATTCTATTCAAGATCCATTTTATTAGATTTAATTAATTAATGTGCAAACTTTCACTAAATAATTAGGATATAAAATAAGTAGTGACTAATTTTAATATATTTTGCATGTAAATAAATTAGGAATAAATATTTGGTAATTATTTGTAAATAAAATAAATAGAAATCAATATTACCACACTTTCCATGTAATTGATTAGGATTAACGGGTTGGACTTAATGTTAAAAATGGGCTAGAAACAATTAGGGATCATTTTTCATTGCTAAATCTATTGTAAATTTATGTGCAATTTAATTGCATTTTGTGTTATACGCTTTCTTTTATTGATTGCTTGTCAAAATAAGGAAATAATAATTTCACTTGGTAATTATAAAATAAAATGTGCTTTATGGAATGCTTATTCCAAACCTAGAATCGTTTGGGTGATGACGATAAGTACTCTTTTAAAGAGGATTGAGTCGTTGATCACATTATAATAGGCGATCCCGAACCAACTCGGGTGCCTAGTCCTCATTCTCCACTACTCCTCATTCTCCACTACGCCTCAACAAGGTTAATGCGTGTTCCCTAACTTTAAATAGTAACAGTGTCGCTTGGGCCACGGTGGCGACTCCATTGGGGATAAGAAAATAAGATTCTGAGCATTTTATTATTTAATTACCAAGTTGAGTTGTAAATTTCTTTGCATCATTCTTTGCATTAGTCCCTATTAAGCCCCGGTACCACTTATAATGTAATCCAACGATTCCACTCATTTCTTGGGTTGTATTATCGTTGATTACCATTTACAATGATTGAGAATCCTACCTAGCTTACCATCTTAGCAATGGTTAATGAGTCATGGTTAATAGGAAGCTCATACTGGATCTCTTACCATCCTAGTAATGGTTAATGGGAGTCTGACTCTATAGAAACCTCTTTTAGCCAACCCGGTTATCCTAGCCCACATGTAATGGCTATAGTAACTTCCACTAGGACTATACCAAATATTGCTTGTTGTTTGATGCCATGAAGCCATTATTTTGACCTAGTCCAATATAATTGTCCTTAAATCAAATCCTAATTAGTACTTGTGTGAAAGGGATGTCAAAGTGTTGACCTAATTGTACTTGGTTAATACTAAGATGGCCATAGAACATAGGGAATGTTGGAATTTGAGAAAAGTAACATTGATTACTACCTTTGCAAAAGGGATGTTGGTGTGTCAGTCTAACTATACATGACTGATGCTAAAACAGCCCTGGAACATGGGGAATATCAAGAACTTGTTAAGGACAAAGATATAGGATAAGGACGTCATAATGACTTGTTGTTTGGTTTGGATGTTGAGAGATATATGTATATGCATCGGTACTTACATCCCCTGTTGATGTATAGCACCCAGACCATATCCTAGAAAATTGGACTTTACCATGGAATACGTGTGTAGGAGTAATAAGGTTGGAAGGCTACCACTTGGTAGTATTTGTCGATTTACAGCTAACCCATTTTCTTGTTTACTTTGTCATGCATTCATACATACATGTATACATGCACTTGCACTTCATGCATCACTCTAACCCTTCTGTTTTGTGGGCAATAGATTGCCAACAACATCAGCATCCAACAAATTCGTGAAATTGTGAGAGATGAGGTACGGACCATGTTACAAGAATTCTTAGGAATGCAACTTGAGAACCGTCCTGTAAATCACCCTAGGAAGCATGAGGAGGCTGACAAATGCACATTTCTGAAGTGTGAGGTCCAGAACTTGACTGACAAATGTATGTCCCTAGAGCATGAGATTCAGAATTTGAAAAACCATGAACTGGAAAATGCAAATTTTTGTTTGAGAAATAGGAGTCTGCCTGAAGTTAAGGAAGGAAATTCTAGTCATCCTCCAATCCAAACAGGGATACCATCTATAACACCACAAGTAATTAAACAATTTTAGGAAAAACAGGACATTTCCTAGGTCGCGAGCACGACCAGCCAGATCACAGGCGCGATCAAAGAAGCAGAAACACGATAACTCTGGAACTGAAATCACGGTCGTGATTTCTCCCATTGCGGGTATGATTTTTGAAACCGAGAAAATGGACATTCTAGTCTTAAAATCGCGGGCGCGACATAGAGGTCCGAAAAACTACAATTTTAAAGTTAAAATTTGACCAAAACCACTAGAAAACCACATGACAATCACACTAACTTGCACCACACTTAATTCATAATCTTAATACATATAAATACATAAAAATACTTAAATATACACTGTTAAGATTACGAATAACACTCAATACATACTTGATACATATCAATCCAAAAATCATATACAACATAAGTAATATGCAATGTCAAATGCACAAAACGAGCTAATGGTCCACTGGCCCACCTGAACCTTTATTGCAAATGCATGTAGACTCTCGAATCTTAATAGTCTACAACCTGAAAAATATATTGCCAACGGGTGAGCTAGCGGCTCAGTAAATAAATAACTTCTAATACTAACTACAATACACACACACACACACACACACACACACACACACACACACACACATATATATATATATATATCAAGATTCTCAAACTTAATTAAATAACATCACCTTGATCCACCATTGTCATAACTTCACAATTACATCATAGCATCTCAAACTTCACAACCATTCTTTTAAAGTCATCAAAATCTTTCACAAAGTCAATAGATTTTTCACCTCATCAAATTCAATAGCACTTTCACAGCATCTTAAAACTCAACACATAAATCACAATCCTCAATTCACAAACCTCAAACCATAAATTCACAATCTTAAATCACAATTCACAATCCAACTCACAATTACAAATCAACCTTGATAATTAGATAAACTATCTAAATGAATGGTTCAAAGAATGGTAACCCGCTGTCAAATATTATCCGCTTTCACTTCCCCCAATAACAGGGCTTCACACCCAACATCCACCAGATTAACCGGCCACCAAGGCCCGGGATAGCTCACAGTTTTCAATTCACCTCTTTTTCAATTCATATCTTTTTTAATTCATATGATTTCTTTCTCAATTGGGCGCCCATCTACAAATCATTTTTTTCATTCATTCTCATCACTTGGGTTACCAAATCCTAATCAAACACTTAGACAATCGAGCTCATTACCAAGTCAAACATAATCAAACAATCAACCAACAACCAATTCATCACAAAAAGTCATTCAACAACCATTTCATCACACAATTCATTCATCAATCCTTTCATCACAATAATCAATCAACAATCAATCACAAACATTACATACCACAAGTCAATCACAACAATTTCATTCTAACAAACAATCACAATCACTTTCTCTATCATTCAACCAATCACAACCATTTCATTTCTACACACAACCAAACCATTTCATATCAATGAAATATTTTTCTCAACTTTCTCATTCCTCAATAATCTCTTCTCATTCTTCTTTTTCTCATTTCATTTCCACATCAATTACTCATCAATCCACCATTTCTCATTCTCAAACCACATCACACAAATTATCAATATCATCCCTTATCAAATTTATACATTGTCAAACACATCCTCACAACGCAATTCAATCCAACATTCCTAATCAATTTCATTCCAATTGCTCATTTACTCATTTCACAATCAAACATAATTAATTTCACTATCATCCAATCAATTCACACTCTTTCAATCATAACCATAATCCCATTCATCCAAACATTAAATATTACTATAGAATTTAATCAAATCAACCAAAATACATAAATTAATCATATAATTAACATCAAATAAAGTTATATAATAAGTAATAATAGCTATTTACTTACAATACATGAAGAACACCAATTAAACCTCTATTAGCCTCCATCCTTCAAGTCTCTTTGCTTAAAAATCGTCCATAAACATATTTTTTCATTTAAATCAACAATTCAATAACAAAACATACAATTAACACTCAAATATCTCTTTTAAAAACATCAATTACATAATTAAGCAATTCTATTCCAAAAACCCCCAAAATTCTCTTAAACCCTAACTTCCCAAATCATAAACAAATCAATTATTATCAATTAATAACAATTAATTAAAGAAAACTTACCAATTAGCAAACTTCTTCTCTAAAAGCTCTCCTTTTTCCTCTTCTTTTTCTCTCCTCATCATCTTCTTCCTCTCCTCTAAATCTCTACAATCTCCACTATCTCCCACCAAGACAAAACCCCCTTCTTATCTTCTTAATTTTTCATTTTTGTATTATTAATATTATTTGAATTATTCTTATTGGCCAATTAAAAGAAATCTTTGACTTTTTAACCCACTTAAAGAAAACTTGCAAATCTACCCTTAAACAATCTAACACCATAATACACATCCTCACAACTATTATTATTATCAATTACACCCCTCATGCACTTAAAATGAATTAATGAGCCACAATTAACAAAATTAATTACACTTATGATGCCAATTAAATACTAATGCATGTAATTAATTATGAGGATGTCACACCATCCCTGAAAGAAAAACATCAGATTCTGACACCACCGGCTCCAGAAAGTTGCCCTACCAAATTAAATGAAACATAGACTAGCTATGTTGGCTTAACCCAGAACCCTTACAAGCATTCCCAATTCAATCGTTCCCTCTCTGAAATCTTTGAAAGAGCAAAAAAACAAGGACTGCTTAAATTAGAACCAGGCAAATACCCTCCTAATGCAAATTCCTATGAATACAACCCCAATGCTTACTACAATTTTCACCAAACACCAGGACATTCTATAGATGACTGCACCAAACTTAAACATACCATTGAAGACTTGATCGATGCTGAAAAAACATCTGCATATGGCAGTAGCCTCTTCGTTGGTCGAACATTCTCTAACTTCAATCAACCACTCTCTGAGATATTTGAATGCTTGGAAAGACATGGTTTACTTGAACCCCATACTGCAAAGAAGCCTGCTGACATAAATTCCCGTAACTACATACTTATTGCACATTTCATCAAGCAGATGGCCATCACACTAACAATTGCACCAGGCTCAAGCATGCAATTCAAGACCTCATCGATGAAGGAAACATCCCAAACCCTGAAGCAAATACTTAGGATTTTGCTGTTCATTCTCTAGCCTAATAAAAGAACAACTTGTTTGGTCAATGATAGAACATTTGTTTCACTTTTGTTTGGTTGATGTTTTCTCAACATAATGAATGCATTTTATTAATAATATTATTGGTTCATTTTGACTTCTATACTTGTTGCACTAGGTATTATTGACAAAATAATACAAAATAAAAAAATAAAAAATAATAATAATAACATAAAAAAAGAGATTTTCAAACTCAGACTGATTGGTGATCAAACTTTCAATTTTTCCATTTTGATTGTGTCATTTCATATGAATACCAGATTCTCAACATAGTTCCAAAACCTATGAGCACCTGAGCCTCTATGAGCACTTCAATTCTTGTTAGTATTTTCTTATTGAGTGTGTCTTACATAAGAAGTGTTCATTAGAACTTGCCTTGGTATACATTTGAAATCCACATGATTATTGGAAGTATAAAAATGAAGAGAGCCCTTAGGATAAACCCTTAGCCTTAAAAGCCTACTCTAATTGCCTCTATGAAGCCAAAGTTAAGTCCTTAACCCTCTTCTTCTTTGAATCTACCACATTAGCCCTGATTAAGCCTTTTCTAAAAAAAAAATTCTATCTTTTTCAACCCTTGTGTGCACTAAATTTTGCAATTCCATGAAATGACTTGTGAGGTGATTACATGATCGGGCATTCCTTGAAAAATTTTTATCAAGAGAAGAAATGATAAAATAAAAAATGCTTAAAAAGAAAATAAAAAAAGCAATATAATCCATGTTTTCAGAATACTCTTGATAAGTAAGTTAAGTCAGACTGTATTTCTTCACAAGTTTGAAACTCTAGGAGTTATAGTGCATTTATCCATTTCTTCTTCTAAAATCCTACCTAAGCCCCATTATAACCAAATGAAGGACTCTCAGATTTATATTTCCAGTATATTTAAGTGGAGGACTTATGATTAAAAGACAAGCCTATAGTTGAACTTCCCTATGCTTTGATTTGAGTGTAAACACTGCCCCTAAACACCAGAGAGTCTTTTTGTGAGAACCGTAAGAGTGTTTGGGATGATTGTATTCATGTTGGAATATACAATGTAAAATAATTTCCATTTTAATTTAGTTATTTTTTTATATAAAAAAAACTTTTTTGCCAAATTTATTTATCATACGATTAGTATCATTGCATTCAATCTAGGAAAAGAAAACATTAGGCAAATAAAGTGAATCAGATATGAAACCGACAAGGGTGCATGCTGCATTCACCAGTCATCTCTTGAATAAATGCTCGGGGGCAATTCTTTGGCCTATGTCATCCAACAAAGCTCCAGATACTTGGACGCAAGTTCTTGGCTCACACAATTCAACATAGCTCATGAAGGACGAAATCAACATTCCAAACTCTTTTGATTTTGGAGTCTACCTCTCATTTCTAAATCCAGGTCTTGCACCCTGACGATCTTTATATCATCAAAAAAAAAAAAAGAAAAAAATGATCCCAACAAACCAGTTCACAAGCTCAAACATGTACATAAGCCCCTCTACCAAGAACGATGATCGGATCATCATTGCTCAACACAAGATTGAAGAGCAGAACCATACTCACAACTTCACACATTTCATATATCATAGATCACAAAATATCATGCATCTATAGGACATAATGTTAGCATAAGAATTTATATATGCAACATGCAAAACGCATTAGTCTTCATATCTATTACATGCAAGCACACGACATGCATAAATATGTTTCATGCATCCATGTAGGACATGCATACTTCTATGAATTCTGAGGACTCAGAAGAGTTTTCGACTGACCAGGAAAAACTAGAAAAGAGATCAAAATTGGTACATTCAGGACTTCAGGATGATCAACCGATCAGTCATCCCCAAACAACCAATCACTTCACCACACAACTGATCGGTCATTCATTTACTACAATCGATTGATCAAACAACCAATCAGTTCAACAAACAGAAGCTCTGGATCGATTTGCTCCATATTGCATACATACATACATCCATACATGTAGTATTTAGGTCATAAATAATGAGCATATAGGCAAGTAAGATACCATGAATAAACAAGATCAAAGGCCATGAAGGGCTATGATACAAAGGAAGCAAAGTATTGAAGCAACAAGTCCAACATGAAAGATCAAGGGAAGCTATTCTGAAAAATGATGGCCTGATACCAGAAGCTCAATGAGCTGCTCTCCTCCTCATCATCATAAGCTCCTTACATCCCTGCAATCCTCTGGCGTAGCACCTCAATCTCCCTTTCCCTCTACCTGTCACACTCCTGCCAAGCCTGGCAAGTCTCTATAGTAAAAATGGAACACCCAATGTTAATATTCCAGATTCATGGATTTGTTCCGTTAAGTACTTGCAGCAATTCATTCACCATTTCATAAGTCCTTTCCTGCTGTCTTTGCAACACCAGGATGGTTCCCTCCAAAGCAGCCCCACGAGATTTCAATTCCACAATCATAGAAAGAACATCAGACGGTTGTGATGTACTAGAAGAAGGTACATTTATTTCCTCTGTATATGGTTGAGGTAATGGCAAAGGACCTTCCTGACGTCTTTCCTCTTGTTGAAAACTCAGACTTAAGGTTCTATAGAAGTAAGCATTAAGTTGCACCCTTTTGAGCATTGATACTGAAAATGGCTCTCGGGCTACATGATCTTCTTTGGATAAATCAATCCCAAGATGCTCAAAAATATTAGTCAAGACACCAGTGAAAGTAAAGCCATCCTTTTTGTCCAAACCACGGCCATATATTGTAACATGGACTTAGGCAGATTGACTGGCTTTCCTGTTAGTAACATGGAAATAAGGAACATGTCATAAGGCTCACAATGAACCCCATAGGGATCCCGAGAGTATATGATGCAGTAACACATGTTTTGGATCACTCTGATGTGGAATGGAATATGAACAGCATGAGGAACACATGTTTCTTCCTTTGAATCATCACAAAGAAAAATCTTTGTCTGCTCTAAAGTCAAAATTAGATTCTTAGTCCAGTCATGCATAGAATGAACCACTCATCATTGAGTTGGAATGTTTAGCACCCTAGCTAAAAAGCTTTCTTCTAGGGTAAAAGCGTGACCTTTTACCTGAGATGTAATGATCCCAGTTTCTGGATTTCTTCTGATGTTGGCATAAAAGCGATTCACCAGATCAGGATATATGGGACATATATCAGTTCGAAGATGCATCCATCCTTGGAACTTGAAGAACTCCAATAATCCACGTTCTTCATATGGAGATACATCGTCTATATATTCAGGAATGAGAAGTGGCTTTTTATCGACAGTTTGCATCCTATAACTGAAAGTCTCTGATGAGAAGTCAGGATCATTTTGGAGTATATCTAAATGATTTCCTGATTGTGAAGGCTGTGTGATCATTTTTCTTTTATTCATTGGGAGCTAATAAGGAAAAGAAGATGCCTTGGAAAGAAGATGATGATGATTGAATTGTGTATCAGAAATGCAATAATCTATGAATGAGGAACTAACATACTCTTTTTTCTTAATTTGTGCAGGGCAATAGCAGATTGTGGCATCAGTAGAGCCAGCTAAGGGAACCCCTTAGTCAACAACTTACACTAACTAGTGATCATAATGATACTCACAACTCGAGGTTTGAAAACTACAGCTTGAGGTAAGTGATAAGATTTGCTACTGTTCATCTGCATGCGGTGCATTTTTTTTATTTGTAGCATAGGTTTCCTTGAAATAATTCACATATGCATTGTCGACAGACTTATCAGATTCTTTGAAAATGTGTTAATAAGTTTTCTGCTATCTTGTAAATATTTATATACATGTTTGCATTGAATGGTTAAGCACACACTACACACTACTCTATTAAGCATACCTCTTTCACCTTGTTTTCTCATAAACTCCAGCATGAATCCAAACCCTTTCTCCAGCCTTCCCCTTCAAAATCAAAGCAGTCATCAAACCAGATGGAATAGAGTATTTATCAAAGATGTCCTTATTCCAAAGTTGCTGATGCTCCTCTCTTAGAGAAATACAGTGTTAGATTTCTTTGATTATCAAAAATGGCATTGGCTGTTGGTTGATGATAAGCCAATTTACCCTCTGTTGGTCAAACAGTTTTATGCTAGTCTGATTTTCTCTCACAGCACTCGTACTCTTAAATCCTTTGTTAAAGGTCGAGATATCATACTAAATGATTCTACACTTGCAAGAATCTTGAATATTCCCTATCAAGGGTGGGGGGGGGGTTCAATCTTTATCAAATTGGTCTTCTTACCCAATTCCCCTTGTAGAACAGACTAGGATTGTGATGTTTGATAACTCTATCCAGTCTCATTATGTTTCATACATTGATCAACCCCCAGCTCTTTCCAGAGTTCTTCATTATCTACGTTTCTATAACGTGTTTCCCAGAGACCCTCTTCTTCTCAAGGTGAATGAGCAAGACATATTCTTCATTTCCATGTTGTTATCCAAAAAACCAGTGAACCTTCCTGGCTCAATACTGTTAGACATGTCTAATGTTGTCTCGAAAGATCTTTCACTGCCATATGGTGGCATTTTCACCTTAGTGTTCGAGCACTTTGAAGTCCATTTAGACTGTACTGAATATATACTGAGAACACCATTTCCTAGTTCAATGCTTGATCAGTTATATTTGACAAATTTAGAATGGGAAGATCTTAGTAAATCTAAGGGAAAGCAACCCATGGAGTTGTTTGAAATAGCAAAAAATGAGGAGATCAGTCCATTGTACAATGTTGTTTTGGAGGACTTAAGTCTTCCACTCATTCAACAAGCTACTCAGTCTTCCAATGTTCCATCACTTGA
The DNA here is from genome assembly GCA_948193215.1 of Bocquillonia castaneifolia. Taxonomy (NCBI): domain Eukaryota; kingdom Viridiplantae; phylum Streptophyta; class Magnoliopsida; order Malpighiales; family Euphorbiaceae; genus Bocquillonia; species Bocquillonia castaneifolia. Next base: position 11,417 of record CANYLF012660594.1, read on the forward strand.
AAATAATTATTCTTTAGTATGAGAGAATAATGCTCGTCTGGAAAACATGGAAAGACATCTGTTGTTTCTCCAAGAATAAAAAGCACAGACCTCTCAAATTTTGACAAATTTGTTGAGTGTCTTGGCCAATTTGTTTTCACGTCTCAGATTTTGCCAAATTTGTTGACCTCTCAGGCATGCCCACAGTGGGCCAAGTTTGATATAGAATTTTTGAATCCAAGTCTGAATAGGTTTGAACCCGATCAAGATCAAAAATTTCACGGACATGATTGGGTTTCAAATTAAGACCGACCCAAGCTCAAAAAAATTTATTTTTTTGAACGTTTGGGCTTGGGTAAAGAAAAATATGTCCGATTTGAGTTCGAGCCGAGTTTCGGCCAGTCGAACAAATGTTCAAGCTCAATTAGGCATGGTACAATCCTGTCTAAACCCATTTGCTGAACGTGTCTACTCTTAATGGATTATTTGTACAAGGACCCAATGTAAAAAAAAATTCATTTTTCCCGATTTAAAAAATAAAAGTATGTGATTCATTCATTTTTTTTCTTAAATTTGATTGTTAGTTATAGTTTTACTGAATATTTGTAGAAATTATTACAGAATTCTTTTTTTAATACTGTATATACACTTAAAACTAAAATTTTATGTCTAATCTTTAAATTACGAAAATACTTCAAAAATATTTTATACAATTTTAAGGTAAAAGAATATAATAAAAGTATTACAATAATTCAAAAAATAAGTTCAAAGTAGAATGAAGCATGTAACGCCTGATAATAATATAAACATTTAATACTATTTAAGTACAAAAAGAGAAATTTAAGAAAAATAAATAAAAAGTATGATGAATATCCATTTTAGATTGAAAAGGGTTCAAAACATTATTAATATAAGTTTAGGACATAAATCAAAGGGGTTTAAAGTCAAAAATTTGAGTTTTAAAATTTCAAGTCAGCGGTCAACAAGGGGTCGACATGGCTTAGGTACCCCATGTTGCAACCCGTGTTGGCTACTGCCTCCCAAAAATTTTGTCAACACTGAGTCAACATGGGTTATGTACCCATGTGTTGCAACCCATGTTGGCTTCTGCCTCCTAAGAATTTTGTCAACACTAGGTCGACATGGGTTAAGTGACATGGGTTGAGTAACCCATGTTGACCTAAAAACACTTGAAAATTCATCTTTTGCAACACCAAATTTTGCATAAACTCAACACAAATCTTAAGCAAACATTTGGTAACCTAAAAACACAATTTAAACATCATTCAAACATACCAACATTAACTTATATAATCAACAACAAGGTTCCAACATATTAATTACAACCTAGCTTTAAACATATACTCATATATATACAATCCAAACTCACACATCAACATATAAACTCTTTGATACCCAAATGCCCCCATGCTTGTGTTAACTCCTCCAGCCAACCTGTTAATGCTGATAATGCAGAGATGGAACAAATGCACGGCTTAGGCTATCAACTATCTTACAAACCTAAGGAAAAAATGCCAAGGGTGAGCTGGTGACTCAATAAGCATTTAATCAACTAAACCTAGAATACATTAAGCCAAAATTACCAAACATATAATTATCACATACGTCACACAATGAATATACAATCGAAATCAATTCCAACCATCAATCACATTCAAAACTCAACCAAGGCAATTCTCAAACAATTCAACATCTTAAACCGTCAACCAATTTCAATTCACATCAATGCTCTTCAAATTAGGATTGGATGACTCAACCTCAAATTTCATCACATTTCCTCACACAATTTCACATTTTAGTCGCCACCAATGAGACTATCCGCCTAGCTCAGTCTCTCCATCTCACACATACAGGTAGCAATCCGCCCGACTTAGCTTTCCTAATTACACGCATATCACATCTCATGAGTCATCCTTTCGGATACAAAATCAAACTCGATGGATACGTTTAAACACAAATCAGAATCGAAGCTAGAAAGCAAACTGATTTGATCAATTCCAAAGCATAATAATCACCCAAACCAATAAGTTCAAATCCGTCGCCCAAAGATCAACCTTGTTGTTTGCAATTGAAACAGAACTATCACCCCTAGTTATATGAAACTAAGATCAATAATCATAATTTAATGAAAGATAGATGTGAAATAAACTAAGCATAGTTTAATTTAAAAGATTCAATAAGGAACACCTCAAAGAAAATATGCAACGCATAGGGTTTTGTTTTCAAGTAAATTTATTCATCAATCATTAAGTTAGGCGCCTGCCTATACATGCCCATTATATAGAGCTCAAAACCAAATAATCCTAACCCTAAAATACTTAAGAAATTCGGCCAAACAAGTTTGGCTTGAAAGGAAAGCAAATAAATCTAAGTAATAATAGAAATCCTAAACCAATTTGGAAACTAAAAGCTGGCAAATTACAACCCTGACTTTTCGACCTAATTTCGACAACTTTAGAGACCTCCAATGAAAAAGTGTAAAACATATGAATTTTATATCTTTAAATATTCTTTCCTACGCATTTTTAATCGCATCAATCTGAGTTATGTAGCAAATGTTATGGCCGAAACAATCTGTTGTCCTCAGAAATCTGATTTTAACTTCCTAATTGGATTTGGCTATGTGGTTGCCCCCTTTAGAAGCAAGCTATGGTTTCATCCTTCCTCCATGTTGACCCTTTGAGGTTGACTTATTGTCCCCCTTGACCATTTAACTTGATCACTTGAGTTGACTTTGACTTTGACTTGTTGACTTTCTTGACTTTATAGATTAAGCTTATTAGATTGTTAACAACCTTATTTTCGTCACACCATTGTCACCATAAGTTTGCCATTGTCAATATTGCCATCTTACCATTGCCATTGTCAATCTTGACTAAAATATGCTCCATATTTGAATTCAATCTTCTTGAATTTGAATTGCAAGACTCCATGTTATGAATTCAAAACTTGCCATCTTCGATCACATCATTCCCCCTTTCTTGAAAAATGATTCATCCTCGAATCATCACCTGCATATTCATTAGAGAGGAACAATACACACATAGAACAAAGACATCCCCTTAGTTCATAATTACATGACCTTTAACTTTGTAGAATTTGAGTAATAAAAACAATACATAAACAAAAATAAATTTACTCTCATCTACTTGTATGAATTTCAACATAAAGAAACAATGATAATCAAGTAAATCAAATTAAAATTCATGTGGAATAACAAACTCCACGTGATCAACATGCAAAACCAACTCCTCTTGTTTATCTTCAAAAGTCTCTTGAATAAACACATCTTCAATTGACGGTATTGAAACCAAGTCATAAACTTGAATCATCTCTTTCTCAATAACAACCACATCAAACGAAACTGAAATTTCAACCAATACATCCTCTTGTTCAAGGCTGAACATGGTGGAAATTCATCAATTAAAACATCATCATCACCCAACAATGGACCTTCCTCACCATTGCAAATTATAGAATCACCATCAAATTCAGATTCAACAAAAGAACTTGAATTTAATGTTTCAACCTTATGCTCATCTATAGCTTCACATGCATCATAAAAAGGTTCTAGAATTAGACTCTTCGTGTTTCTTAACTCGATCTGAAATAACATGGAATTAATACAATATATTATGGATTAAAATACATAATAATAGTAATTAATCTTAAATTAAAATTCAAATAAAACTTCCTTCCAAAAATATATATATTTTTTAAATTAGGGGTAACAATGATTGTTGTTAAGTGAGCAATGATCGTTGTCAAATGTACAATGATCGTTGTTGGATGAATAGTGATCGTTATTAAAATCACAAAAAATGGCCAAAAGTTCCAACAAGTTACACGAGCTCGTGGGAATCAACAATGAGCTCATTGTTAAAACAGCAATGATCGTTGTACATTGAACAACGATCGTTGTTGAGTTAAAAAGCTCAAAACGAAATAGTTTCCCAAAAATCATAGTTTTAAAACAGAATTTTTGACTTTTCCCTATGAAAACAAACTCCAATAGGTTCAAAAATCAACTTATATATATATCAAACTTTCTAACTTTAAAAAACCATATTATTATATACAAGGAATATTTAAAATTCCAAAAAACATATAGTTGACCTAAAATCAACTTTGTACAAACCATTTCTCAAATTTGCACATATACATACATATCAAATTTAGATTATAGCCTTCTAATACATCCCAACCAAAAATGCATACAAACATGCTTGTGACTATCCACTAGCCAACCTGTTACTTCTATGGCAATGCACGTGAGCTTCTAGAGTCAACAAGCTATCTACAACCTGAAAAATAACGCCAAGGAGGTGAGCTGGCAACTCAATAAGCATTTAATCAAATAAACCTGGAATACATTTAATTGAAATTACCAAACACATACTCCACACAACGACTAAACATTCGGAATCAAATCTAATAATCAATCACATTTAATCATTCAACCAAGGCAACATTCAACCAAAACCACATCTCAAATCAACAAAGCAATTTCAATTCACTTCAATCTCATCAAAGTAGGGTCGGATGACTCACCTCACATTTCCTCACATTTCAATTCATTTACTCATATAATTTCACAATTAGGTGGCCACCGACGAGACTATCCGTCCGGCTCAGTCTCACCATCTCACACATACAGGTAGCTATCCGCCCGGCTCAGCTTTCCTGATCACACACATACCACAATCCCTTAAGTCACCCTTTTCCATTCACAATCACAATTACAATCACAATTACACATCATCACATCACATCCCAATTCTCATCACAATCAATTCACAACTTTGCAATTCCATCACAATCTCATCAAATCAACATTACACTACTTCAAAGTTCAACCAATAACACTCCATCAACAATTCAATACACAATTCAATCCTAAACATAACAATTTAAGCACAGATATTAATTTTCACTTAATATACTCAAGTTTATTTAGTTAAATACTTACAAAAGATGAAGAACAACCAATTAAGCCTATTGGCCTTCCTTCACAACTTCTTTGCCCTTAGATCCTCCTAAACATCATAATATAATCAACAACCATTCAATAACCAAAACAATGTCCAAACATACAATTACTACTTAATAATCTCTCTAACATACATTAATAAGATGATTATGCAAAGGTAACCATAAACCCCCAAATTCTACAAAAACCCTAATATAATAACCAGCACAAAAGAAGTAAACTTACTCAATTAAGCTTCTAGTCCTTCAATTAAGCTTCTAGCTAATATAAGCTCCTCTAATATACTATACTCTTCAATAAAGCTTGAGATTTAACAATGGTGTTTTTCTTGGTGTAGGGAAATGTAAAACAAAGAAGATGAAGAAGGTGGTGTAGGGAGAATTTGTAGAGATTCTCCACTCACTTTATTTAATTATTATTATTATTACTTATTATTATTTAATTAATTAAATTGCCACTCTTCTCTACCCTCCACATGCCACATGTCACCTTTACCCTCATTAGGACACTTGTCCTCCCTTCTAGAAACACTTTTCCTACACATCCCACAAAATAATCCTACTAACTATTTAATCCAACTCTCATACTTTTTTTACAAATAACTCCTCTAACTTTTCTTACAACTAGGTCCTTACTAACCCAAACTTCCATAAACGTTGATGCTCTCAAAAATTATTCTACCAATCAATATTATGCAATGCATTTCACACAATTATGATGTAAATGGCATGAGATGATTAATGCTTTACTCCTTAATAATTAAAACTAGGCCGAGACACGATCATAAAAGTCTAGAAGAGCATCCAGAATAGCATCTTGTTTTACCTCATGACACTTAGAATTTTTAGGGTTATAAAAATTCCTATGTGCTCTTCCATATTCATCCCTAACTATCCCTAATTCAGATTCCCTATGTTTGAAATCAAACGACAACATGATTGATAAAGAAAATCGCAATAAATAATAGATCACTCCCTTATGTGTTTACTCTCAAGAAATTAGATGTTCATATCAAACTCCTTGAAATTAAAACAAATAAAGTTTCTCAAACATAAACAAAGTTCCGAATCATTTTAGATCAAATAGAATGCAGAATTAACAAGAAATAACAATCACACAATCACAATCCTTGAGTTAGGGTTTGCAAACTCACCCAATTTAATTTGAATATGGATTTTTTTTTAATAGAAGACTCAAAAAATTACGAACAGCCTTGAATCAACAAGAAAACTTGCAAATTCAAACACAACAAGAACAATTTGGACTCAATCAATAACTACTGCGGACATAATTTTAAAACCAACAATTCAAAAAAAAAATTTGAACACAATTGACACACACAAGTTGCGGATTCAACAATTAAAAATCCACAACATGATTCAACACAAAACCAAGGTGTGGACAACCTTGTAAAATTGAAGAAAAATTACAGAAATAAGAAAAATTATTGTGGACAGAATTAAACAAGAAAGAAAAAGCAATAATGAAAAGAAAATAAAAAAAACTAACCAAACATACAACCTGGCTCTGATACCAAATGATACAAACTTAAACTCGATGGATACTTTCAAACACAAATCAGAATCGAAGCTAGAAAGCAAATTGATTTGATCAACTCCAAAGCATAGGAATCACCTAAACCAATAAGTTCGAATTCGTCGCCCAAAGATCAAACATGTTGTTTGCAATTGAAACGGACCTATCACCCTTAGTTATATGAAACTAGGATCAATAATCATAATTTAATGAAAGATAGATGTGAAATAAACTAAGCATAGTTTAATTTCAAAGATTCAATAAGGAACACCTTAAAGAAAATATGCAATGCATAGGGTTTTTTTTTCAAACAAATTTATTCATTAATCATTAAGTTAGGCAGTTGCCTATACATGCCCTTTATATAGATCTAAAAAAAAAAAAACTAATCCTAACCCTAAAATACCTACAAAATTCAGCCAAACAAGCTTGGCTTGAAAGAAAAGCAAATAAATCTAAGTAATAATAGAAATCCTAAACCAATTTGGAAACTAAAAGCTGGCAAATTACAACCCTGACTTTGTGACCTAATTCTGACCCCTTTAGAGACCTCCAATGAAAACGTGCAAAACATATGAGTTGTATATCTTTAAGTATTCTTTCCAACGCATTGTGAATTGCATCAATCTGAGTTGCGGAGCAAATGTTATGGCCGAAACAATCTGCTATCCTCAGAAATTTGATTTTAACTTCCTATTTAGATTTGGCTTGATTTATGGGGCCTTCCTCCTTTGAGGTTGGCTTATTGATCCCCTTGACCACTTGAGTTGACTTTAACTTTGACTTGTTGACTTTCTTTAATTTGTAGATTAAGCTCATTAGATTGTTAACAACCTTATTTTCGTCACACCATTGTCACCATAAGTTTGCCATTGTCAATATTGCCATGTTACCATTGCCATTGTCAATCTTGACTAAAATATGCTCTATATTTGATGCGGAATCAACACCAAACAAGCTCCAAGATTCGGCCAAGACACAAAAGATACGTTCAAACCCAATTTAGATGGTTTTAACTCACCAAACGTGATAAGGTCTCTACCTATAAAGAGATAGCAAGCTTACCAATAA
>CANYLF012660853.1:0-10571 GCA_948193215.1 Bocquillonia castaneifolia
ACATGTGTCCCACACATGTAAAATGACATGTGTCTTATTAATATTAAAAGTATACTTTAACTTTAAATTTTGTTGAAGTGGTCTTTTCTACTTGCATAAGTTATCTTATAAATAGTTACTTCTAATGTACTTATAGTATACTTCATATTACTTGATTTATGAAATTCAATAACACTTAGAAAATATTACTGTTTATATGCAAATAAAAAAAACCATCTAATTGTAAATAATCAGAGTAGATATTTATAATAAAAGTAGATTTTAAGTTTAAATTTTCTTTAGGCATTTTTTTCTACTTGCATAATTTGTTTTATAAATAATATACTTTTGGTAAACTTCCAGTTTACCAGATTTATGAAATGTCATAATGTTCAAAAAAATATTATTGTTTATATGCAGATAAAAAGTCATCTAATTGTAAATAATCAGAGTAGATATTTATAATAAAATTAGGTTTTAAGTTTAAATTTTCTTGAGGCATTTTTTTCTACTTGCATAATTTGTCTTCATGTATCTTACTAAACTACACATGAAAGATTACATGTGTCCCACACATGTAAAATGACATATGTCTTATTAATATTAAGAGTATACTTTAACTTTAAATTTTATAGAATTGATCTTTTCTACTTGTATAATTTGTCCTATAAATAGTTACTTCTAATATACTTATAGTATATTTTAGATTTACTTGGTTTATGAAATTCAATAACACTTAGAAAATATTACTGTTTATATGCAAATAAAAAAAATAATTTAATTGTAAATAATCAGAGTATATATTTATAATAAAAGAAGATTTTAAGTTTAAATTTTTTTGAGGCATTTTTTTTCTACCTGCATAATTTGTTATAAATAATATACTTTTAGTAAGCTTCAAGTAAACTTCCATGAAAAAAGTTAAAGGACTTTTTTCCACTTTTTATCTATTTATATAAAAATAAAAAAATTCATTAAGTTGTTGTTTGTGGTTGTTTTCATAGAAGTGTAAAGTGGATACAAGTGTAATTTGATATTTCAAGTAAAAGAAAAAAAAATTATAAGATCAACTATAAGTGCTAACCATCTAACATATAATTGTCCATTACGAAGATGACATGTAATTGTAGATATTATCTCATATTAAGCAGAGTTCATCAATATAATTGCCACCATGGCTTTGGCTTCATGATATAATATTCTAATCATTATATGCAAGCAAAAATCTAAAAGAATATGTGTTGTTATGATTCTGAAAATCATAAATTCGAGCTTGTCTCTCTCAGTGGTTACATGGCTCCTAGTAATACCTCTGAGACTTGTACACGCAGAAAGGGCCATGGTGATCTCGAGCTCATTCTTCAGCATTTTCATTACCTCTTTCACTCCATCTTCTCCCTTTGCCGCCAGTCCATAGATAACAAGCCTTCCAACCTGTACAAATTCAGATTTTACAGGTTACATTTTTTTAGTATTTTTGAATTCAATTCACTTGGACAACAAGCTTCCAAGGACTGCTTGTGCACCAAGTGCCAATGCCTTGAATACATCAGTTCCTCGTCTTATTCCTCTATCAAGGAAAACTGGTACTTTCCCTCCAACAGCATTAACAACCTGTAATATCAGGATTCACAAGTTCTCAATTAGTAGAATTCTTAGGCAATGGAACTTGCCAGTCACATATATCTGGATTTCTAGAGTAGATAATGCGGCCTCCAACCTTTAGTAGAAACAACTGCAACATAATCATGCGCGTAATGGGTTTCTAATTTCAAGGTCACCTTGTTAAAAGGAATAAAATCACATAGTTACTACTGGTACCTCATCAAATCCCCTCTACGATATCAATACTTGGATGGTGAATGGAGCAAACAATTGTCCTCCCTGTTTTGACCATATTTTTCACTGATCACATAACAATTGCTGCATCTCTTGAATCTTCCAGTTGAATACTCATTAAATTAGGAAAAAATCATAAAAATCACAAAAATCAACACAAATGCATAAAACTTAGTAATTTCAGCAAAGGAAATGTATTTCGTACAATTAAAAGCATGTGGAAAGGTGCAGAAATAATTACGGGTCATGTTTCAGAAATAAAAAATAAGAAGTTAATCCATACAATCAACAACAAATTGATGAGCATAATGACAGAGATATGCTCACCTTGATATTAATTTCAAAAGTTCAAGACCAATTACAACATCGTAATTTCATTAACCCAAACAGAAATACGCTATCAATTAAACTCAAAAATCGCAAAGAAACTGATAAACGGTTGTTATTCTTGTTTATTCGTTAGTTTTATGTTCAATTTCTTCACCAATTTAGTAGATTTCACATTTATTTGTTCATATTTTGTTGTTTTTCAGTGTTAGGATCATATAGAGTCGAATTAGTGTGAATTCAAAGTCAAAAAGGTCACAAAAGGTCAGAAATTTCACACGGCCGGCACCTAGCCAGTTTTGGTAGAAAATTGAAGAAAACAGATGAAATTTCTGGGGCTTGCTGGCACATGACCGACAGCGATGCCCCAGCCGGCCAGCTTGGAGGAAACATGGGTTTATTGAGTTTTTTTTTGGGTATTTTTGAGATGTACTATATATATAACTCTATTAAACTTTAATAGGAGGTTAGACTGCATTTGTTTTAAGTTATTTAGAGAGAGAAAACTCTTAGAAACACTTCTTTTCTCAAGATCAAAGATAGATTTACAAGAGATTTGTGAAGATTCAAGCTTTGTTTGTTCTTACCAAAACTAAGTTCTTCTTCCTTTGTATCTATTAAGTTTATTTTAGTTTTGTTATTGATTGTTATGGATTATTATTGGGTTTTTACAATGATTATGAACTAAATCCCCTACTAGAGGGATGGATGTAATCTAGTAGGGGAGTAATTTGATTAACGATGTTTGAATCTCTATTTTAATATAGTTTTTCATGGTTTATTCATTTAATTCAATTTTCAAGCGCTTCATTAACATATTTCTTGATTGGCCACCTAGAATTATGTTTGTTAGGATTGAATAGATGGATTATTGTAAACCGAATTGAGAATTGAGCTTGTTTAGATGTTAATACGGAAACGGCAATTAACTTAAACTTGATTTACAGATTTGCTTAATGGATTTGATTGTTAAATCAGTGTGCATCGATAGATTAGTATAGTTGATTGAATCAAATACGTTTTTCTACCTCGACGGAGGATTAAAACATTTTTGAAAGTCTTGCTTAAATGAATTTGCATTATTAATTGAATTGCTCCCTCTAGATAAAATCTTGAACTCTAGTGCCTTTTTTTATTGATTGTTTCTTAATCTTAATTGTTTTTGAGATTGCGTTTATTTACTTGTTTTCAATTTCTTTCTTGATTTAGTTTTAAAATGATTCCAAAATCAACTCAAGGGTTTTTCGTTTTATTTTCTTATCAATTGTGCCCATAATTGAAAGATTTTCGTGTTTGTCCCTATGGATTCGACCTCGTACTTCGAGTATATACTATAGCTATTCCGTACACTTGTGAGTTGTCAGAAACATATTTCTACACAAATCACATTTAATTATCAACATAATACTCAAACTTAAACAAACACATCCATATCCAAACAAATTAAATTGAGATAGACACCTCAATCTAATCATTCAGGTCATGATCACAACAAGTGTCAAGTATTAAAAGGAAAACATAATTATTTAACAACACAAATGAACATGGTAGACGTTATCACCTATCTCAAACGCAACAGCTACAAAATCTTCCCTATCTTTGGGTCAATAGCATTGATACCGAAATTTTATTCATGAAATGCCAATCAAAATCTCACCACATAATATAGTAAAATGATATAAAACGCACAAGAAAGAGAGAGCATACCTACGAATCCTAATGATAAACAAAAGCTTAGCTTCAGGGTTAACATAAAACCCTCCTTTCAACTGAATCAACTCCTTTTGCTACACCACAGACACAATCCTTAAATTAGCAACAACAAAAACACTAAAAATCCAAATCAAAATATCACCAATATTAAAGATCAAAGCATCGATCACACTAAAAATGCAACCTTTAGCTTAGCAACAAGAAGAACACAGAATACTTAGTAACATGAAAAGAAGAAGCTTGTAGTTTAACAAATAAAGTTTTGAGTAGCCATATAACAGAGCAGACCAAATAAGAAGCTAGAGTGTTAGTAATCTAATTTAGAACCTTGGATCTCTTAACTCCATAAATGAACAAAAAAATCCAGACTAGAAGCACCATACTTGACCAAATAACAACTTGAAAACTCTTCTTCAATCGTATACAAAATGAAGAGCTTTCTTCTTAAAAATAAAATTCCTTTCGATCAGGAAAATTAAAATATTTAGGAACCACTCAGTGACCTGTCTACCACAGAAGATAACCAATAGTAACGCACACCATTTCCATATTTTCACATCCCAAATATTACACACTGTCCAATTTTTTCCCTACTTTCTTTGCCAATCCAAAATCAACAATTATTAAGGAGGAAACAAAATGGAAAGGAAATTTATACTAATAACATAAGAGATAAAATAAAGTTTCTCACGCAAAAGAAGTCTCAGTTAAAATTTCATAAGATATTAAAAAAAACTTTTAAAAGAAGTTAGAAAAAACAGAGGTCGATATAGTAACACAAACGCTCAAACCTAAAACATCAAATATAAAGTATCTAGGAAGTTTACTAGAAGTATCAGATGGCGTCTTCAATCTTGGTCTACGTCTCCAAAGCCAATTCGATCCTTCTATAGTTTTATCACCGCTGAAAATGGTGTTCTGATCAAGTAGCTACCGATCATCTCTGACGAACCACTACCATTACCAACACTGTTATTTTATTGTAATGCTTATTTAAGCATTGCTGAACCAAATCTTACTGCTACCATGATGCAAACTAAAGAAAAATCAAAGGAGAGTATGAAAAAGACAAGAGAGAATGAAATTCAATAAGCAGAGACACACAATAACCAATTAATACGATGAGAAACTTGAAAAGATATTTCGACCATTGAAGGATCGGAACTGAGAGATTCTTGATCGGTAGGAGCATCGTCATTTTCACTGGAGTTATAATTCTGAAATTAGGAATTAGTTTCTCTCTATTTCATCAAAAACACAATTTAAAACCCTAAGATCATAAATTAAAACCCTACAATCAAACATTAGACACGAAGAAAGCAAAAACAAAATCAGAGACTTACATTGGAGTTACGATTCCGATGTGTTTCTCGGTAGTAGTAATTACGATACCACTAGAACCAATAACCCAAGTCCAATCAATGAAGTTGTTTTCGAAGTTAAATAAAAAAAATAGATTCTTGAAGAGAAAATTAAAGAATTGAATCCGATAATCTTGCGAGCAAATTGATTTGTAATGAAATTACCACAATCAAAGCAAATAATTCAGTAACTATACATTAACACCAAAGCCCAAATCTAAAGAATTAGGTATGAAGTATAAAGAAAGTTCACGAGAAGTACACTGAAAGCAAAAAAAATCAGAGGCAAAACAAGGAGAAAAGAAAGAAAACGTATTTCTGAGAATATTTTTCTTTTTTTTAATTAGTGATGAAAATATTCTTATGGTGACTCTATTTCTAAAAGCTAACTCTACTTCTAAAAAAACCCAACTCTAATTATTAAAAACCATATCTCTAAATATGAAAAGTCAAAAAAGCGCCTCTAACATTATAAATAAAGTGAAAAAACTGTATACTGTGTAGTTTCCTCTTTTTTTTTAGAGGAAATTACACCTCTTACCTTATCTTATACTTCCTCCTTTACTAAATATCTATCGTGTAAGGTTTATGCACATATATTAAGAATAATCATTAAATCATCTAAATTTTGGGTAAATATATCTTTATTAACTAAATTACCATTTATCTCACTCTTCAATAATTACTTATAATAGTTGTAATTTATAGTTATAATAAGGGTAAACTTGAAAAAAGTATCATTAATTATTGCTTCATTGATTTTTGTAAGCGACAGATCATTTGGGACAAAAAAAGACTCTAAAACGACAGTTATTGTGGAACAGAGGGAGTAAAATATTTGTAGAAAAAACTTTTTTTTAAACTTTATTTTCTTACTCCTTTTTATATGTTTTTACCTTTAATTTATAAAATATTTATATTAAAATATCACGTCTACCTTATTTTATCTCTCTCTCTTTTCTCTCTCATCTATTGTCATTACTCACCCTATCTTATTATTCTCACTTCTCTCTCTCTTTACATTTTGTTCTCTACATTATTTTTTCTTTTCTTCTTTTTTTTTTTCTGACTATTTTTGTGCCTTTCTTCTTTATTATCATCTCTCTTTTCCCCTCTCTCTCTACTGTTATCTTCTATTTCTCTTAACTTTCACTCTCAGCGTTTTACTTCTCTTTTTTATTATTTTTTCTATTGACGACATGCTTTTTCCTTTGTTTTCTTATCTATTCATAATTTATCGGAGTTGTTTTTGCTCATGTTTGCTGTTGTTGTTGATGATGTTGATGTTGATGTTGATGTTGATGTTGATGTTGTGGTTGATGCTGGTGTTGTCATTGATGCTTGATCTACAGACTTTTGCTATTGCTCTTTTATTTTTCAAATATAGTGTTCTACAGACTTTTGCTATTGCTTTTGATATTCTGTGTTGAGTGTTTTCACTTTATTTTTACATTTTTTTGCTTCTTCATTCTCCTTTGAGCTTCGATCTATTTTTTTATTGTTTAAGTGTTTTTTTCTGAACAAGTACTGGCATTTCATAAATGTTTAATATATGTTTCAATGTGTTTTTGATTATTGATGTATTCAGTTTTTAATGTTTCATATGTGTTTCACATATGGTTCAATGAGATTTTTGCTATCTGATGTATTCATTTTTTTTATGTTCCATAAATGTTTCTTATTTGTTTTACATTTTTCACAAATGTTTTGTAAATGTTTCTTATATGTTTCAGATATGGTTTAATGAGTTTTTTTTTGTTTATCTGATGTATTTATTTTTTTTATGTTTCACAAATGTTTCTTATTTGTTTTACATTTTTCATAAATGTTTCTTATGTGTTTCACATATGGTTCAATGAGTTTTAGTTATCCGTTGTACTCATTTTTTGTTGTTTTATACGTGTTTCAATGTGTTTTTGGTTATATGATGTATTCATTTTTTTATTTTTCATAAATGTTTTTTATGTGTTTCACTTATGTTTCATAATTATTTTTCTCATAAAACTAAAACATAAAACAGCAAGGTTTATCGCATAATTATTTGCTCAAACATCTCATAAATGTTTCATAATTGTATCATATGTGTTTCTCAAACAGGTAGAGCCAACAGGCGACGACATATATGAAATCCATGATAAGAGCTGCACATGCAACAGATTCCAAATGGAAGACGAAGACACTTGGGAGAATAAAAGTGTTACCACCAAAAGGAAGAGCTAAACCAGGAAGACCAAGAAAGAGAAGAATAAAAACTGCATCTGAGCCAAAAATAAAAAAAATAGACGTAGAATATATGTACACAACAGAAACTTGTAGAAACAACCCAAAATAATGATGTATTTATTTGATGTATTAATTTTTTTAATGTTTTCATAAACGTTTTTGATGAAAAATATCCGTTTTCCATTGTTTCAAAGAAAGAAGATGCTTTTTATTTCTTTACCTAAAAGTTAGGCAGCTGAACAATAAAATCGACGTGTTTAGGCATGGATGTATATATAAAATTTATTAGGTATTTTACTAAATAAAGTGGCGCTGTTATGTATAAGTGAAAATTTCCCTTTTTTTTAACAGTGAAGGCTTGTGTGTTTATTCATGATAGTAGTAGTAATAATAATAATCTATATTTATTTTTCTTAAACATTTTTTAACCTTATAATATCTGTAATTTTTTAGTGGATTATGATATCTGTATTTACTTATGATTAAATAATTTTTTTTTTCTGAAAGATGTGATTTTTTTATGAGATGAAAGATGTGATTGTTGATCACAAATAATATGCTGCTAACAGTAAAAAAAACTGACCACACATCGTTGATTTATAATAGTGTTTAGTTATTTTCAAATTATTGTTAATATTTTATAAAATAATTAAAATAGGTAGAGCTTTTATTTAGAATAAATTAATAAATATTTTTAAAAAATATAAATTTTATAAAATATTAAATAAACCAATATAAAAATAATAATAATAATTTTTTATTAATAAATAATTATATTATATAAATATAATTTAAATTTATATAATGTTATAAAATTATAATTAATAATATTAACAAGAAATAATTATAAAATTAAGACATAATTCATATAAATTTATTAAAAAATATATAATTTATGAAATTGATGCACATCTCCCAATCAAGGGTGGTCTTGAGTTCGAGCCTCACGCCCGTTGGAAGAGAGTTGGGACTTCTCTCTGCCGGATATTAGTCTGGGCAACCGTAAAATGGGGTATGGGATACTCTGATGGCTCACCACCTATAAAAAAATGATGCTCATCTATTTTTAAAAAAGCTTCAAATTTGAGAATATGCAATGTGCATATATTGGGATTAAAAAGCTCTCAGTTGCATATGCTTGCTCCTTACCAAACTTTTATATAGGAGCGAATTTAGATAAAAAAAAAATCTATCATTTGGTAACAAATATATCCGACCAAACATTCGCGTGATTTTGCTTATGCAACATAGTTATAGGAATTCTTCCCTTGAAATTATGAATTAAATTTCTTCTATTGTCACTACTAGAAATATCCAGATTAGAAAGGGATTTTTGAAACGGATTTAATCCGTTTCTAATTTAGAAACGGATTCTGGAAAATTAGAAATGGATTAGTGAAGGAGACTGATTTTTTCTCAATTTAGAAATGGATTTTGGATCCGTTTCTAATTTTTGGCTAGAATTCCAGCCAAAAATTTAGAAATGGATATTATTCATTTAGAAACGTATTACAAATTCCGTTTCTAAATTTTAGGGGGGAAATCTGGATTTTCGTTTTAAAAATAGAAACAGATTTATTTAATTTAGAAACGGAACATTTTCGTTTCTAATTTTAGAAACGGATTTCATTTAATTTAGAAATGGAAGTGTCCGTTTCTAAATATTTAGAATATATTTCAACTTTACTCTTCCCCTCCCTCGACAGAACCCTAACTGAAAGGAGAAAAGAAATCAAAATAGAAAGAAGAAGAAGAAGAAGAAGGTCGCTGCGAAGAAGAAGAAGAAAAAGGAGCGTCGCATTGAAGAAGAAGCAAAAAGTCTTTGAGCTTTTATGGAAGTACCCCAAGGTACTTGCTCGATCTTTGGGGGATATAAGAGGCATCAAACCGACAACACAACCACAAAGATGCCTCAATCCAAACAAGAAGGAGGTGGTCAAGGCCGAAGTGATTAAGTTGATTGATGCCGGAATTATTTATGCTATTTTCGATAGCAAGTGGCTTAGTTCGGTTCAAGTGGTTCCAAAGAAGGGAGGTATGACGGTGGTTACTAACGAAAAGAATAAGGTGATTGCCATGCATACGGTCAATGATTGGCGTGTATGCATTGATTATAGGAAGCTCTATTCGGTAACTCACAAGGACCACTTTCCTCTACCATTCATTGATCAAATGCTTGAGCACCTTGCGGGTTATAAATTCTATTATTTCTTGGATGGCTATTCAGGTTATAATCAAATCCCCATTGACCCGTTAGATCAAGAGAAGACTACATTTACATGTCCTTTTGATACATTTGTGTTGACCTTAGTGGCATCAATCCATCTTATTTTGAGTTTAACAACCCTTTATTTTTGTCTAACAAAGTTCCCAAGTGTGTAGGTTTTCTATACAACTAGTTTTTGGACTATTCCTGTAAATCACGCCTGTGACAAAGGAAATCGCGCCCGTGGCATTAAATAGCGCCCGCGGCATAAGGATCGCCCCCGCGACATAGGAAATATCTCGCCCGCGAAATGGATATCGCTCCCAGGATTTTTGGTGAAAACTTGGAAGGCTTCTGTACTCTGAGGTCGCGCCCGTAACTTGTCAAATTGCCCCCGCGATTTGAGAAACAGAGAGTCCATTTTTGAAGGATTTTCTAGTCACTGAGGTTGCGCCCGTGATTCACTAAATCGCCTCTGCGATTTGATCAAAAAGAAAGCCATTCTTAAAGGCATTCTCTGCCAAGTGATTTCTAGCCCGCGATTGAAGATGTCGGCCCCGTGACATTCAAGGAAGTCTCAAAAAAACTAGCTGTTGGAAGGATCGCGCCCGTGACCATCAATCTCGCGCCCGTGATCTGACAGATTTCAGTGCATTAAATGCAAAAGTAACTAGACATTAGAGACACCTTTGAGGTTGTTTCTAACAGCTAGTTTTGGGTATTTTGGATATAAATACCCATCATAAATGTTCTTAGAATGAGGACATTAATTCTTTGATAGCCAAACTCTTGTAAATTTATTTCTCAATCATTTGTAATTAATTCTTGTTTGGTTTTGGGTAGCTAGAACTCTAGAGCATTTGTTACTTGGGTTGAGTGAAGTAGTTATCCATTGTACTAGTGTCAATTCTTTGTGAGTTGGG
>CANYLF012661362.1:0-10946 GCA_948193215.1 Bocquillonia castaneifolia
GAAAGGGTGGCACAATTCATAACATTTGATGAAAGTAGTTACCTGGGAAATCCTTTTCTTTATGGATGTCCACTGCCAAAAAATTGTAGCACAAGGAAAATGCCTCCTCCATTATCAACAACTCCAACTCATGACAATTCAAAAAGCGGAGGCTTCATAGACGTAGAAGTTTTCTATGTGAGCTTTGGGGTGGCCTATTTGATGGTGTTGTTGGCAATGGTTGCAGTTCTATACATAAATCCGTATTGGAGAAGAGTATGGTTTTACTATGTTGAGCTCAGTATGAAAAAATGCTACTATTTCATCATTGACAATCTAGCAATTTTGTCCAGGTTATTCTCAGCCTTTAAATTAGAGGATGGGTAAAAGTAAAGTCGTGATGCTGTTTTTGTACAATTTTTTTCCATTACTAATTAACCTTTTGTTCTGATATGTTCTTTCATGTAATTTGGTTTGAGTTTTAAGTTTATATTTTTAATTTTTGGAGGGAGGTAGATGAATGCGCCTATGCATGCATCATGTTTCATAAGTTATGTCTCTGTAATTATAAAATTAAAGTTATGTCCTTTTCTTTCAATTCTTCCTCATCATAACCTTAAGAAATTAGAAAAATTTTAGTACCTCGTTGTAATAGCCAATATCTATATGGATTCACATTATGAATCAATTCAAAAAGATAAGACTTTAAAAGAAGGAACTTGCTTATGTTATAGGAAAGCAAAATTAATCTCAGTCATATTATATATATATATATATATATATATATATAAAACAGGCAATTTGACCCCTTTGCCCTTCTCTATTTAGTTCATCGAATGGTTTTAATGAAGGTTTAAATGGTCATTTAATAATTATGTTAATTAATTAATAACAAATATGGAATTCCTTAATCAATTAAAATTAGCATATATTTATTTATTAATAAAAAAAATCAAATCCTTAGCTAATTAGGATTTAAAAATATTTATAAATAAAATTTTAAATATATATTAAAAACATAATATCTAAAAAATATATACAAATCTGTATAATATATGAATTGAATTAAATTTAATCATAAAATTATAAATTATTGAAATTATAAATATATATTATTAAGGTTAAAAGATATAAAATTATATATTTATTGAAATTTCACTTTATTATAAAAATTAATTTTAGATTTATATTAATTGTTTTGTGTTTTCTTAGGAAATTCAGATTTTTAGCATCAAATTCACAGTTTGACAGTGTAGCAACTTCGACGAGCCATAAATTGGGCTAGAAAACTCGGAATTGGGCAATTCAATAGCCTAAATTCAAGAGAAAATCGAGGGCTACAACTTTCCTGAAGAAGTTATGCCCCCTTAGAGACTATAGATATCCGAAAATTGAATTGAAAGTCAGATGCTCTGTGCAGTCTTTAGGGAAATCCAAATTTTACAATGAATTATTATTTAGAATTAATTAAAATAAATCTTAATCATTCTAGAATTTGTGAGCAGCTTTAGTTAGGGTTTAAGCACTATAAATATATGGAAACCAAGGTTGAAAAATTAATCTCTCTTTTCTCTCTCTAAAAAAAAATAAGAAAGCTTAAAGAATTTCATGATGAATAAGAAAACTCAAGGGATTCAATGATTAATTCAAGATTAATTATGTTTTCTCCTCCCTTCATGAAAAATAATGAATCTAATTTCACAAATTTCTCCATCATTCAAACTATTAAATCATCGCTTGAAGACTTATACTTAAAAAGGTATATAGAATTTTTTTATTTTTTTAACCGTGAAAGTTTGAGTGTTTTTTTTTATAGCCATCAACTATTTAAAGTCTATTTAGTAATTAATTTAGATTATGATTAGAGTAGAATTAGTGATTAATTAGTTTATTTAAATTAAATTTGTATTTAATTATATTGAATTTTTGTAGGAAATTCATATTTTTAATGTGAAATTTGCAGCTTGAAAGTTCAGCATATTCAACGGCTCATAACTTGAGCTAGAAGACTCAAAATTGAATGCTCCAAAAGCCTAAATTCAAGATAAAATCGACATCTGTAACTTTCATGAAGGAGTCGTGGCTATTTGAATACAGTAAATACATGAAAGTGAGATAAAAATTAATAGCTTTTTTTTCTACCATGAATTTTATGCTTTTTCTTAGTTTGGGTACTTTATTTTCTATAGCCATGAACTAATTATTTAAAGTCTATTTAGTAATTAATTTAGATTAATTATATTCATTTCAGAGTATAATTAATGATTAATTAGTTTATTTAAATTAAATTCATACTTATATTAAGTTGTGAAATTTGCAAGTCGAAAGTGTATTACATTCGGTGAGCTATAACTTGAGCTAGAACACTCAGAATTGAGTGATTCAAAGGCCTAAATTCAAGAGAAAATCGAGATCTACAACTTTCATGAAGAAGTCGAGACCATTTAATGACTTAAAATACTTGTAAAGTGAGTCACAAATCAAAAATTATGCAATATGCAGTCTTGGTTGAAATCTAAATTTTAAAAGGTTGCGTGTAATTAATCGAAACAAGTTTTAATCCTTCTAGGGCTTTTGGACAGCTGTAATTAGATCTTGAGATGTATAAATATATCAAAATTAAAACTGAAAAATTATTGTTCTTCTCTATCTAAAAAAATTGATGAAAATTTTACGGAAATTTTTATCACTCAAACTATTGAAGTATGGATTGAAGTATGGATTGAAGACCTAAAATTAAAATGCATGAATTGAAGATTGAAGACTTAAAATTAAAAAGGTATATAAATTTGTTTTTACCAGAAATTCATTGGTAATCAGGTAATATGTTTTTGCTTAAAAAGTAAAAAAAATGATTTGATAATGTAATTATATCAATAACGAGCACCACACCATGTGCAATGCACGTGAGGAAAAACTAGTATATATAAAAGTGGGGGGCGGCTAAACAGGCAAATTGGCCCCCTTGCCCTTCCCTAATTAGTTAGCTTTTGAAAGGTTTTAATGAAAGTTTAAATAGTAATTTAATAATTATTTTAGTTAATTAATAGTAAATATAGAATTCCTTAATCAATTAGAATTAGGATATATTAATTTTTAATAATAGAAAATAAAATCCTTAGCCAGTTAGATTTTAAAAATATTCCTAATTATAATTTCAAATATATATTAAAAACATAACGATTGAAAAAAATATATAAATCCATATAACATATGGACTGGGTTAGATTTAATCACAAAATTATAAATTATTGAAATTATGAATATATAATTAAAATAATAAAATAATATCTTAGAAAATTTGGATTCTTAGCATTAAATTCGTAGTCTGATAGTGCAGCAACTTCATCGGGCAATAACTTGGGCTAGAAAACTCAGAATTGGGTGATTCAAAAGCCTAAATTCAAGAGAAATCGCGATCTACAACTTTTATGAAGAAGTGATGCCTGTTTGGAGACTATAGATACCCAAAAATTGAGTCGCAAGTCAGATGCTTTGTGCAGTCTAAGGAGAAATCTGAATTTTACAAGGAATTATTATTTAGAATTAATTAAAATAAGTCCTAATCATTAGAGAATCTGTGTGCTATCTTAGTTAGGGTTTATGCAAAATAAATAGATGTAAACCAAGGCTGGAAAATTAATATCTCTTTTCTCTCTCTAAGACTAAATAAGAAAGTTTAGAAGAATTTCATGGTGATTAAGAAAACTCAAGGGCTTCAACGATTAATTCAAGATTAATTAGATTTTCTCTTTCCTACATGAAAAACAATTAATCTAATTTTACAAATTTCCCCTTATTCAAACTACTATAGCATCGATTGAAAATTAAAGGCCTAAACTTAAAAAGGTATATAAAATTTTTTTCTTTAACCGTGAATTTTTTATTTTTGATTGGTTTGGATTTTCTTTTTCCTATAGCCATCATTTAATTATTTAAAAGTCAACTTAGTAATTAATTTAGATTATTATTAAAGTAAAATTAGTGATTAATTAGTTTATTTAAATTAAATTCTAGTTTATATTTGAGTTTTCATAGGAAATTTGGGTTTTTAATGTGAGATTTGCAGCTTGAAAGTACAAAACATTCGATGGAACTTGAGTTAAAAAGCTCGAAATTGAGTGATTCCAAAGCCTAAATATAAGACATAAACAATACCTACAACTTTCATGAACAAGTCGTGGGTATTTGAAGATTGAAAAAACTTCAAAAGTGATTAACAAATCAAAAATTATGTGCAATCTTAGTTGAAATTGAAATTTTAAAATAATTAACTATTTGAAATTAATTAACACAATTTCTAATCCTTCTAGGACTTATGCAAAACTATAGTTAGATCTTGATAAATAGATCAAAATAATGAAGCTGATTCAATAAAAGTTTTCATCATTCAAGCTATTAAATTTTTGTAGGAAATTCAAAATTTTAATATGAAATTCACAGCTTGAAAGTTTAACACATTTGACGAGCGATAACTTGAGCTAGACGATTCGGAATTTGATGATCCAAAAGCCTAAATTCAAGATAAAATTGATATCTATAACTTTCATGAGAAGACGTGGCTATTTGAAGATTGTAAATACCTGAAAAGTGAGTCACAAATCAATAGCTTTATTTTTCAACTGTAAATTCTTTATTTGTGCTTAGTTTGGGTATTTTATTTTCTATAGTCATGAACTAATTATTTAAAGTTTATTTAGTAATTAATTTTGATTAATTAGGTTATTTTTAGAGTAGAATTGATGATTAATTAATTTATCTAAATTAAATTCATATTTATATTGAGTCTTCATAGGAAATTCAAATTTTTAATGTGAAATTCGCAAGTTAAAACTAAAACACATTCGATGGGCCATAACTTGAGCTAGAATACTCAGAATTAAGTGATTCAAAACCTAAATTTAAGAGAAAATCAAGATCTACAACTTTCATAAAGAAGTTGTGTCCATTGAATATTGCAAATCACTTTAAAAGTGAGTCACAAATCAAAAGATATGTGGAGTCTTAGTTGAAATCCAAATTTTAAAAGGACTAACTACTTTTTTTTGGTAGGTGCTGAACCATCGGAGTATCCTAGGCCCCATTTTACGGTTACCCAGACTAATCTCTGGCTGAGAGAAGCCCCAACTCTCTCTCAACGGGGATTTGGCTTAAACTCTAGACCTCCCTTGATTAGGGCTTTCTTTGTCAAGTGGCTTTGCCACTGAACCAATGCCCTGTTGGTAAGGATTAACTACTTGGAATTGAATGAAATAAATACTAATCCTTCTAAGACTTGTGGGCAGCTATAGTTAGATCTTGAAAGGTATAAATATATCAAGATCGATACTAAAAAAATGGTTGTTCTTCTCTCTCTAAAAGAACAATAAAGCTAATTTTAAAAATTTTTCAATCATTCAAGCTATTGAAATATGGTTTGAAGATTTAAGACCTAAAATTGAAAAGGTATACAAAATTTTATTTTTTTACCATAAATACTTTAATTATATTTGCTTAATTTGGGAATTTTTTTTCTATAATTATGAATTAATTTTTTTAAAAGTCTTTTTAGTGATCAATTTAGATGGTTTAGTATAGAAATAAATTTTAGTTAGTTTATTTTTATTAAGTTTATATTTATATTGATTTTTTGTAGGAAATTTGGATTTTCAATGTGAATTTCTCAAAATTTAGTGATTTAAAAGTCTAAATTCAAGAGTAAATCAAGATCTATAACTTTTTATGAAGAAATTGTGTCCATTTAAAGATAGTAAATACCTGAAAAGTTAGTTACAAATCAAAATTTATGTGACATGCAATTTTGGTCGTAATCTAAATTATAAAAGGATCAACTACTTGTAATTAATTAGCTTCAAAAAAACTACATCTAATTAATTTAAACAAGTGTTAATCCTTCTAAGTCTTGTGAGAAGTTGTAATTAGATCTTGAGATGTATAAATATATCAAAATTAAGACTGAAAAAGAGCTGTTCTTCTCTCTAAACAATGATTAAACTAATTTTACAAAATTTTCCCTCTTTCAAGCTATTAAAGCATAGATTGAAGATTGAAAACCTAAAATTAAAATGCATAAATTAAAGATGAAAGACTTACAATTAAAAAAGTATATAACACTTATTTTTATATCATAAATTTATCAGTAATCAAGTAAAATGGTTTAGCTTAAAAAGTAAGAAAAATAATTTGAGAACATAATTATATCAATAACGAGTACCACGTGCAGCGCACCTGAAGAAAAAAAACTAGTATATATAAAAGTGGGAATGGGGAACAGGCAAATTAACCCCCTTGCCCTTCCCTAATTATTTTACTACAAGGTTTTAATGAAGGTTAAAATAATCATTTAATAATTATTTTAATTAATTACTAGCAAATATGGAATTCCTTAATCAATTAGAATTAGGATATTTATTTATTAATAAGAAAATCCTTAACCAATTAGGATTTAAAAATATTCATAATTAAAATTTCAAATATATATTAAAAACATAATAAATGAAAAAAAATATAATTTCATACAATATATGGATTGAGTTAAATATAATCATAAAAGTATAAATTATTGAAACTATAAATATATATATTATTATAATTAAAAGATATAAAATTATATATTTACTGAAATTTCAATTTATTATACGAATCAATTTTAGATTTATATTAATTGTTTGTGTTTTCTTAAAAAATTTGGATTTTTAGCATAAAATTCACAGTCTGACAGTGCAGCAACTTCGACGGACCGTAACTTGAGGAAACTAGGAATTGGATGGTTCAAAAGCCTAAATTTAAGAGAAAAGAGAGATCTACAACTTTTGTGAAGAAATCATGCCCGTTTGGATACTATAGATATTCGAAAATTGAGTCAGACACTCTATGCAGTCTTAGGAGAAATCCAAATTTTACAAGGAATTATTATTTAAAATTAATTAAAACAAGTCCTAATCATTCTAGAATTTTTTTGCAGCCTTAGTTAGGCTTTAAGCACTATAAGTAGATGGAAACCAAGGCTAAAAAATTAATATCTCTTTTCTCTCTCTAAAAGTAAATAAGAAAGCTTAAAGAATTTCATGGTGAATAAGAAAACTCAAAGGCTTCAACGATTAATTCAAGATTAATTATGTTTTCTCTTTCCTTTATGAAAACAGTTAATCTAATTTCACAAATTTCTCCATGATTCAAACTATTAAAGCATCGATTGAACATTGAAGACCTAAACTTAAAAAGGTAAATAATTTTTTTTAACCTTGAATTCCTTATTTTTTATTAGTTTGGATTTTCTTTTTTATATAGCCATAGCCATCAACTAATTATTTAAAGCGTATTTGGTAATCAATTTAGATTATTATTAGAGTAGAATCAATGATTAATTAGTTTATTTAAATTAAATTCGAGTTTATATTTAATTTTCATAGAAAATCTAGGTTTTTAATGTGAAATTCACAGCTTGAAAGTGCAACACATTCGACGAGCCATAACTTGAGTTAAAAGACTTGGAATTGAGTGATTCAAAAGCCTAAATTTAAGATAAAATCGATACCTACAACTTTAATGAAGAAGTCATGGCTATTTGAAGATTGAAAAAAACCTGAACAGTGAGTTACAAATCAAAAGTTATGTGCAGTAGTCTTGGTTAAAATCAGAATTTTAAAATAAATTAACTATTTGGAATCAATCAACACAACTTCTAATCCTTCTAAGAATTATGCAAAACTTTAGTTAGATCTTGATAGAGATAAATAGATCAAAACAATGAACCCGATTTAATAAAAGTTTTCATCATTCATTCAAGTTATTGAAGTATCGGTTGAAGATTTAAGGCCTAAAATTTAAAAGGTATATATGAATTATTTATTTTTTTATTAATTTGAGTGTTTTATTTTCTATAGCCATTAACTATTTAAAGTCTATTTAATAATCAATTTAGATTATGATTAGAGTAGAATTATTGGTTAATTAGTCTATCTAAATTAAATTGTATTTATATTGAATTTTTATAGGAAATTCATATTTTTAATGAAAAATTCGCAGCTTGAAAGTTCAACATATTAGACGGGCCATAACTTGAGCTAGAAGACTCAAAATTAAGTGCTCCAAAGCCTAAATTCAAGATAAAATCGACATCTGTAACTTTCATAAAGGAGTCATGGCTATTTGAAGACAGTAAATACTTGAAAAGTGAGTTACAAATCAATAGCTTTATTTTTTTACCATGAATTCTATGCTTTTGCTTAGTTTGGGTTTTTTTTTATAGCCATAAACTAATTATTTAAAGTCTATTTAGTAATTAATTTAGATTAATTATGTTCTTTTAGAGTAGAATTAATGATTAATTAGTGCAGACAACGAGGGGTTGCCTCAGAGCCTAAGTCATGACTAGCAACTGCGGCATTGTGTGTTTAGCGACAGGGCTAAAGTGGTAGTCACCACCCGAACCAGCATCAGGAATGTCTTACATGGTGTATGCCTTGATTCCTCTAAGAATGCAAAAGGCGCATTGACCCCAGAGAATTCTAGCATCAGACTTATGCATTCCTAGAGTGTGATTCTTTACCCAATACTCTTAGTATTATGCCAACCTTCATTTCTTATAATAAGCAATAACAATACATAACATATTATCACCTACCTCTTACTTACATGCATGCAATAGTGAGTTTTTAATAACAAACAAGGGTTAATTTTAATAATTACCAGCCATTAATTAAAGTTAGTTAGCATGCATAAGTCATAACAACATAGTAACACATCATCACAACCTAGGGTTTCTACCATTTTAACCTAAAATGATTACCAAATAAGCATTAATATCCAATTTCATGCATTAAAACACCTAAACAGTTACCCAAGAAGTTCCAGAAGCTTACCTCATCGCTGCATTCCACGTGAAAGCTACTGTAGATTCACAAATGGGCCCATATGCTACTGATTCAGGTCCAACGCCACTCCTCACAGTGGTGTTGGTGGCCAAGAACAAGCAGAGTGCTAAAATCAATAAAAAAATGAAATTTTTGGGTTTACCAAGCCTTGTAAGAAAACGAATCTAGAAGCGCTTGAGAACGCTCAGATCTATTCTAGAGTGTTGACCTTGAAGGCTTCAATCCATCCTATTTTGAGCTTAACAACCTTAATTTATGATTAACAAAGTTTTCTAAGTGTGTAGATTGAAGATCATTGAACAAAAGTCAAAAACCAAAAATGACATGTAAATCGCGTGGAAGGTAGGATTTATCACACACGTGTTCTTCACCACGAGAACCATCATGCACGCGATACTAAACGTGATAAAGTCAAAAACTCTCGGGTTCTCTGAAGATACATTTCATCACGCACGTGAGAAAATGATCACCGATGCGATATAATCACGAGCATCAACACCAACGTGACTCGAAAGCGTGAAGAAGTAGCTAACTCTCGGGTTCTCTAGACAATGTGTGATCACGTACGTGATGCACATCATCACGCACGCGATAAGCATCACCAGGGTGATTGAAGTCTCACGAGCAAAATGAGTGAAATCTCAACTTCTGGAGAAAGGACTCCATCACGCACGTGATGAAGGGCATTCATACATGAATTAGATATTACACTCCATCATGTAGAAGATCATGGATGTCATGCATAAGATGTCCCTTGATCACTTGGAAGAATTGCTGTAATCACGCACGTGATTCAAACATCACCAACGTGACCAAACTTCTAGTAACCTTGTTTTCAACAAGCCTTCATCACGCCAGCAATGAACTTAATCACTTACGCGATGCTTGAATATTTCTGACCGTTGGAGGGATCACGCACGTGATCGAATGATCACCCAAGCGACGGACACCATGATTGCATTTTGTTTAAAAATTTCTAATCGTTAGAGACATAATCAAGGTTGTTTCTAACAGCTAGTTTTGGGGTTTATGGCTATAAATACCCCTCAAAATTGTGTTATGAAATAGAACACACTCTTTGAAGATAGCCAAACTCTTACAATCAATTTTCTTAAATTTCTTTGTAAATAAATTCTTTTGTGAATTTATTGTGTGTGGGTAGTTAGAGCTCTAGAGCATTTGATGCTTGGGTTGAGTGGTCTTTCTACCTTGTACAAGTGTCAATATTTGTAAGGATTGGGAAACACTTGGGTTGGGTTTGGTGTTAGCCTTTGTAAACACTAGGTTTGGGGTTATCCTTTGTAAACTCTAGGTTTGGTGAGAGCCTTTGTAACTCTCATTGTAAAGCTTGAAGATAGCCTATTAAATCTTCATTGTAAAGGTTGGAGATAGCCTTGTTAAATCTCCTTGTAATTTCCATTTGTGGTAGTGGAACCCCAAATTGTGTATTTGGGAGAAGTGGACGTAGGTCAAGAGTTGGACCGAACCTCAATAAATTTCTGTCTATTGAAACGACCCGAAACTAATACAATATAATAAGGATTAATATATATAAAAATAGTAATTAATCTTAACTTAAAATTCAAATTAAACTCCCTACCAAAAGATTTTTCTTGTTTAAAGTTGAGCAACAATGATTGTGGTTAGAGAAGCAACGATCGTTGTTAAATGTGCAACGGTCGTTGTGAAAAATGCTTTGCTCGTTGTGAAATTCACGAAAATGGTAAAAAGTTCCAGTAAGGTACACGAGCTCGTGGGAAATTGACAACGAGCTCGTTGTTAAACAGCAACGATCATTGTGAACCAAAAATCACCCAAACGAAAATTTTTAAATAAAAATCACAGTTTACAAACAATATTTTCGACTTTCCTCTGTGAAAATAAACTCCAACAGGCTCAAAAATAATATAAATATATAACAAGCCTTTCGATATATTAAAAACAAAACCGAAATATGTATTCTCAATATGAATTCTTATAAATACATAAAATTATACTTATTGATTCTTAATCCAAAACAAACTACAAACATATAATACAATATGCAAAACTAATGCACAAACAAACTAGTGATCCACTGGCCAACCTGAC
>CANYLF012666578.1:0-10364 GCA_948193215.1 Bocquillonia castaneifolia
TCAAAAGACAAATAACAAAAAAAAAACGTAAGAAATATGAAATGTCATAATATTTAAAGGATAATAATAAATTTTAAAAGGTTATGAATATCAAAAGATAAAACTAATTAAATATTTACAACATTATTAACAAATAATAAACACAAAACCTTTCAAATTTTATAACTATTAAAAATTAACAATTAATAATACATAAAAATTTAATAACAAAAATGCCTAATGCAAAAAAATAAAATAAAAAAACCCATACCACATCATCCTAGAATCCTAGGTGGCAAACAAAATTTCCTTACAATTTAGTTATTTATATAGATTTTTTTTACTTGACATGGATATTTTTATGTTTGAAATAAATCTAAAATACAATTTTATTTTATTTCGATAAAAAAAAATAATAATCCTTTTCTATGCCTTGAGTCTTTTATTTGGTAAAAAACACACAACTTTTAACAACAAATTGTCATTTTAAGTCTAATATTTATTTTAAAATTCCATTCAATTTAATAGAATTTGCCTATAACCAGTTAAATAATTTAATAAAACAAATTTCAAATGAATTTTTGATTAAAACAAATACAGTAAATTTGAATTTATGCATAAATTTCATAAAATTTTGTACAATTTACAACTTATAATCTTAATTCCCATTCAATTGCAGTTCTAATAATATTTCATTATGAATCATTCGACTCAGATCTTGCGCTACTAAATCATTTAACTACTGGAAAATAAAAGAACTAAAAAAAATAGAACCTGAACTACTATTTTTATTTTTTTTTAAATAAATTCAAAAACAATTAAAAGAAATATTATATCTTTAATCTGAGTGGCATAACAACAAACAAGAAATTACTGTATGGTACGAAAATTATAAGTGATAAATATATTTTATCCCATGAAATTTGTACAATTCAATGATTTGTCCAGTGAGTTTTTTCAACTCAATTAAAAACCCCCTCAATTTGCTTCCATCCAACTATTTACCCCCTCAGTTTTTTTGGCTGTTAATCAACAAGTCAAAGGGTTTAATTGCATGAAAAACAATTCAATCTAGTCCATAAACTTCATTTTTAGCTAATAAATTCTTATAAAACTAATTTTAATTAAAAAAATCAATAAAGTTTATATAAAATTATTTTTTTAACACAATAAAATTTAAATAAATTTATTAAAAATTTCAAAAAACTTTTATAAAACTTATAATAAAATACTAAAATGATTAAAATTAGTTACAAAATTATAAAAAAAAATACATATAAAATTACTAAATTATTATAATAAATTATTAAAATTTATTTAATATCAAAAAATTATATCTAAATATTGGAAATTATTATTAATAAATTTCTCAAAAAAATACTATAATTAAAAAAATTCTCAATAAAATATTAAAATTATCTAAAATTTTCAAAATTTAATAAAATGTAATAATAATTATTTTACTCATATTAAATTTAATAAAATATAAATTTATTGTATGATAATCAATTTTCATTTAAAATTTGTTCATCTTTAAAAAGATAAAGAAAAATAAGATAATCATATTTTATAACTATATTTTAGACTAATTGTGTATAATTTATGAGAAAAAAAATTCCATAAAATTTTTAATAATTTTATGAGAACTTTTATTAAGTAAAGTTAATACGGTACTGATACTTTAAAATTTTTAATTTGTTTATTCAATTTAGTGCGAGAAAAATACTTATTACATTTTATAACTTTTTAAAAAAAAATTAGATAATTTTAATATTTTATTGATGTTTTATTCTTAAATTATAGTATTTTTTTAGAAGTTTATTAATGATAATGTCCAATAATAAATATATAATAATTTTAATAATTTTATATGTATTTTTTATAATTTTATAACTAATTTTAATAATTTTAGTATTTTATTATAATTTTTATAAGATATTTTTAGATTTTTAATAAATTTAATTAAATTTTATTGAGTTAAAAATAAATTTATATAATATTTATTTATTTTTATTAATATAAGAATTTATTAGCTAAAAATGAAGTTTAGGAACTAAATTGAATTTTTTCATGCAATTAAACCCTTTTAACCTGTTGATTAACAGTAAAAAAATGGAGGGGATACATAATTGGACGGAAGGCAACCTGCGAGGCTTTTAATCGAGTGAAAAAAAAAACTCAGAGGACAAATCATTGAATTTTACAAACCTCGAGGGAAAATTATATTTATCCCAAATTATAAAGCAAGGAAAGTTAAATTATGCCACGTGGGCCTTTAGATCTCTATTTCACAAATAGATACATATAATCTCTAGTAATATAATTGTGATGTGCATAATATCGTCTACGTTCTTAAGGACCAGACACATCGCAAATTACAGACACATGATGTAAGTATATTGTAGTGATGCATTAACATAAGCAGGTATAAGGAAAATTCCAACTCCTTCCAAGCAGATGCATAATATCACATAGAAGCAATAAATAATTGCAATCTAGGCTGAATATATAGACGAAAACCTGGAAATGAGAAAAGAAACTTTTAAATTGAGATATGCCAATTACATTTCAACTCTTAATAGTTTAGGTTTATCAGGTTAATCATGTCAATATAATTGGAATCTAGCAGCTATAAACCAGAAAAAAAAAAAATAAAAAGAAGAAGCTCAGAAATAAAAAGTAAAAACTTAAATGACAATTGTGAACAATCACATAAGAAATAGCTACTTCTACATTAAGGTTCAACTCTTCCACAGAGCTAAGGAAGTTGGTCCAAACTAAAAGAAGAGAAATGAAATGAGCTTAATTATTCAGGGGAAAGTGATGCCTACGGTTGTATGATTATTTATTGTTACTCTTGATAGAGGCCTTCAAGCTTTTCTAACCATGAAATGGCGTGAGGTCAATTTCCATTTGCTTCTTCCCCTTGCTGACCCTCTGTAAATTCCAAAAAGAATAATATCTATGTCAATCTATAATATTTTTTTAATAAAAAATGGTAACCCGGTGCAAGAATAATTTGCATAATGCAGAAACAATAGCTCAATCAATGAATAGCAGATGATTGATGTCTGGACTTCACTCATAAACTTTTTTTTAATTAAGGAACATAGGCGGATATTATTAATCAAATAAAGTTAATATAAAACCCGGCCTTCCAGTAGCCATAACAGCAGGCTTGAAGGATTAGTACAAAACGCATCACCACTCAAAGAGTTATTTTGATCAGCATATGGGCCATCCTATTATAATTACACCTAAAATGGCTAAAGTAAATAGAACTAACAATTGAATAGGCAAAAAACTGGGCATCTGAAAATTGCCATTCCATGTTAAAATATCATGAAAGGATATCTGAAAATTAATATTTTTTCATTTTTCATGTCTTCCTGGAAATGCTAGTCAATGATTAAGACTGACCGAAGATGGAGAAAGATGAATGAACAGGTAAAGAAAATAAACACATGCCATGCCAATTTCCATGTTTTTGATCCAAGTATGAGGAAAGCCAATCCTCCTAACTTTAATTATAAAAGATAGCAACATAACCGCCAGTGGAATGATATTTTGGATGGTATCCAGTTATCCTTTCATTTGGAAAAAATGGCGAAACAAACAAGGAGATTTTGTGAGTTCCACTTTGAGACATTAGGAAGCTGAACATATATATATTTGAAGAATGGAGGATATTATGCAAAATGAATTGCTCGTGTCAGCTGAAGAAAAGATAAGCAGGAAGAAGAGCAAGAGCTTAAAACACACCAAACTTGTGGGCCTTTTACATGCTATGGCAACAAATGAACATGTTTATTCAATTTGAAAGGAAAGAAAAAAAAATACAAGTTCTCAATTGTGACTCAGGGAAGAAAAAGGAACAAAAAGGCACTAATCAAAAAATGATAGACAATGAAGGAGATACTCAGAAAGTGAGAAAAAGTAAAACTAGTCCAATTATTAGGCATTTTATGGAAATGGTATTCATCTGATGCTTGGATTGACTCCCTTGTGAATTAGAATCAAAGCATGCAGTATAATTGGAATTGGTCCTAAGAAGCATTACTAAAATTGAACATGAATCTAGCGAGAAAGTATCCATTTATTAAAGACAACCTAAGAACTTACAGCTATTGCCATGAGCTCTTCTAGCAGCTCTTCCAAATGGCGTAGAGGCTGTTATCATAAAAAAGCAAATTCTGTTAGATGATCAGCTACAAGAGACATGAGTGTTTCCTAGAAAACAACTTTGAAATTTACACTAACCGCAACATATAAGAAAACTCACCCATTGTGTTGGACCATCCACGGGGGCATTCAAAGGATCATCATGCACCTAAGCACCCCAAAGAAACTTTTAGAAGTCACAACTACAAGAAATCTTAGAATCACACTAATGCCAAAAGGAAAGGACTCGTAAAATAAAAAAGATATTCAGAGCATATAAATAACTTGAACGGAAGGGCATTGGACGTGTAGCCTAATGGTCAAGTGCCAGTGTCGTAGCATACGATTTGGTGGTGCAAACCCAAACATGAAACATGAAAAGATTTTTATACACTATAATTTCTTCTACTGATGACTTCGGTACTAAAACTAGAGAAAGACATAAATTGGGTACTTTCTATTACTTGATTTCACCACAATTAGCGATTTAAATATTAAATTTACCACTATCAACAGATTCACCATACCTCCATGAAAATTCCATTCACTCCAACAGCAACTGCTGTCCTTGCAATGCATGGAATTAGTTCACGAAGACCTCCACTTGCAACACCTCCACCATCCAACTATATAAGCAACACAAGTTTGACTACTTAAAGAGAAAAAGAATCCAGAAAATAAATAGAATAAACACAATACTTGATATAATTGTTAAAAAAAGTGGGCAATATAAGAAAAAAGAGCAAGATCCAGATGAAGGCAATGACCGCATCCAAATTTTTCAAACAATTTAGATATTGGTTTTTCTC
Organism: Bocquillonia castaneifolia; assembly: GCA_948193215.1. Taxonomy (NCBI): domain Eukaryota; kingdom Viridiplantae; phylum Streptophyta; class Magnoliopsida; order Malpighiales; family Euphorbiaceae; genus Bocquillonia; species Bocquillonia castaneifolia. The sequence goes on from CANYLF012666578.1 coordinate 4,950, forward strand.
ATGCTAAATGAAATGACAATTAGAAATAAAGTGCAGCACAACTTTGGCTAACTACATTCGTGCAGTCATCATATTATGCGACACAATATGAAATAGTCATTACCTTTTTCCCTGCAGGCTGTTGTAGTGAATGTGTCACATCAGCTACCTGTATTTAAACACCATGTGGAGATGTTGCACAAGTTAGACTGCCTGTATTCAAGAATATGAAGCATACTAAAAGAACAAATCAACTTAACTAAGCTCCGGACAAGTTAGTTAGGAATAAACATTAGGCCAGCATTACGACGATTTACTCGAAAACAAAAGAATTATCTGAAGCCTGAAAATTATCAACAATTATGAAATTGTGTCTTTATGAATTCTCTTTCGACGGATTCTTTTCAGATAATTACTTGATATATCTACATGCTCTTTTGTATCTCATTCAGTTAAGGTCCAGTTGAGATGAGGACATAGAAGCAGTCCTCTTCAACAGGAAATCTCAATCACATGAAGTGAGGTCTCTTTCAATCCAATATGTTAAAGCCATGAAAATGAAAGGGTCAAAGGTCTGGATACTAATATAAGAAAAGTACTTAATCATATTATCATTATAAGTGAATTGGTCATCTTCCCTTTTTGACCATATAAAACTAGTCTTTAGATTTAGCATTTGTCACCAAAAACTATAGTTTTATTAAAGTATTACAGGTATTATATACTGTAGAATCACACTAACAAGCAGTATCTGACTTACAACGGGACAATCAGCGTCCCTCAGCCACTCCAGGTTACGTGGATCAACAATCAAGTCATCTGCAAACCAAAGTCCAAATGCAACATAAAATCAAACCAGAAAAGTAAAACGCTGTTATGATTTATCAAAGATTTTAATCATATTCCCCAATGCAAATGAATCATGAAAAGTTAATTTACCAAACTATATGGCAGATAATTTGAGTGCATAAATATCACTCAATTAACTAAATGCTAGATCGAAATGCTGGACATGTTAAGCAAGGTTATAAAAATGTTTTTCTCATGTTTAACAAGGATTGAACACATATTATATCCACAATTGATGTATTAGGAACTAACCAAACAAGAAGACAAAAGATGTAAACAGAACATGATCCTGATGTCGGCATCAACATATGGAGCCATGACTGCTTTCGCAACTAATGTAAAAGGTAAAAGAAAAAACACACACACACATATATGTACAATTGCATTTAAATTGAAATTTATTCATAAAATCTTTGGTGTTCTTTCACCTAAGGAATATCAGTGTCTACTGAAATTGATTCAAGCTGTGCTGGTGATCTGTTAAATATATGCTAACGTTTAAATAGCACCACCATTGCCAAGTTACTGAAAAAAAGTGTTGTTACAGTTGCTGGAGATATTACTGCCACAAAAATGACCAGAAGGAAGGAAATTTTAACCTGTTAGGAATGATGTACAGTAAAAATTAATTTGATTAAGCACAACTAATTACTATTAAAGTTACACACATCTACCAAAAGCTTATGATTTTCTTTCTTAATGATGATCAAGTACTGAAAATAATAGTTTGATGGTTAAATTTGGGGGCTATAAGCAACTGATTACTCTCTCCTCTCTGACCTTGTAACTAATCCCAGAAGTAAGAATTACATTGCCAAAACCATAAATCCTAAAACTCTAGTTGCCTTCTCATCACCCTTTCTTGGCACATTTCAGAGTCTTCAAGTTGCCTAAATAGTGATACATCTCTTATACCAATTCAAAGAGAAGTATACAATTCAAGTCCAGAAGAAAGTTGAACTAATAGTTAATTGGCACTGATCGCTATTTTACACCATTAAATGACAAGCAAAACTGGTACCTTATCAGTAAGCATAAGTCATACATTACTTAATTCAATAATGGTAACTTACTGTAGCCAAACATAGTTCCTCTCTCACAAACCATCACATTTGAATTTCCAGCCAATCTGACTTTCTCAGCAGAATTCATCATGACCTGCGTATAATTATCATCATAAATTATATTATAAACAATAATGTATCAACATATTTTACAACTCATCCAAACATCTCAATGACAATCTTCATATCAGAAAAATGAAGGGTACTCACAGAAGGAGCACAGAACTGGCCTTTCTTAATATTGATAATTTTCCCAGTCTTGGCAGCTGCAACAAGAAGATCTGTCTGTCGTGATTCAGAAACAAGTAAGATTTTTTTTTTTTTAAATTTTGAGTCTGGGTGGGGGCATGGGTCTCCCGAAATAAGTTGTTCAAGAAAATGATAAACCAGGTGCATCAAACGCAAAAGAAAGTCATAATTAATCATCATGGAAGCATTGAGCTTCTAGGCAGAACGAATCAAATTCACCTGACGACATAAAAATGCAGGAATCTGAATGATATCTGCAACTCTCCCAACTGGTTCACACTGGCCAAATGCCAATGATTGAAGTTAGTTAATGAAATGTCAAAATTTTGAAGTACAAACTTGTTAAAACTATTTTAGCAAAAATTTCACTTTAAGGATACTGAGAGTGAAATAGAGACAAGAATACTAGAAAATGTCAGAACTTGAAAAGAATATATAGAACGAGAAGGATTTGCATCAAGAGGATGGGCAAAGTTCAATTGTTAAACTCTATAACCTTAGGCTTGTCACATCTACTACACATTACTAATAATATCCTTTTCTGAACAAGAAACATAATAGCTCGGAGGTCTAGTCATGCAATATTTGGTTAAAATAATTCTGTTCTACGATAAATTATCAAACACTGGGTAAAGTGGACAATAAAATATAGAAATATTGTTTGGACTTGCCCAAATTCATGCTTGCAGCCAATTTGTAAATTGATGCAAAAGTTAGGGTGAGTTGATCTTACTCCAATGGACAAACAAGATTAATATTTTCCCAATTCATATGCCAACAATGACCAGAAGAAAAGAACCTAAACACATCCAACCAAATGTTTCAGAAAAGTTCAGAGGAACAAAAATTCCTTTTTTACATTTAAAAAGCTGTAAACTGGACCAAAGAATAAACATATATATAACTCATGACTCAGAATAGTGCTCGATAATATCAAAAGGTTACTAAAATCTTTCATATTGTTTCTTTCTTGTTCTTTTTTTTTTTTTCCTTTTATCTACATGAAGAAGCAACAACATGACAGCATAGGCATTTGATTGCAGTTAATATATCATAAAATCACCTTGAATTTCTTTCATTTTGAACAAGAAATGAAAACTAATCAGCTACAGTAGAACAGCACCAAAGGGATGCACATCAATCATTCTCAAAGTAAAGAAATCACCTCGAATGCCTTCTACACCTTCCATTAACATATCAAATCTCTGTATTTATGAACTAAATATGTAATTTTACATTTCTTTCTTACAATACATTCCAAAAATGTCACATCATATTAGAAATAAATGAACCAGAAGCCAGTTCAAATGACAATTGATCAACTTTAGTTTCAGATTTGAATCAGAAAATCAGTGCAAATGAAAAGTGATCAACCTCTATTAGAGCACCAGTTAATACATTGGGCTCTGACCACTGGAAGAGCCATTTAATGTGTTAGAATAAAGGACTAAAACCTTTAACAAAATGAATGAGAAAAATCACACATAGCAACCTCTCTCACATTTGAGCCCGGTTTTCGGAGTTGGGATTGAGTTGAACCCGGTATATAAAAAGAATGTGGAGACAGAAATTACAGTTTTTTTTTTTTTTGGCTCTTGAAGGCAATTAAGTGTTATATGTTATATGCATGCAAGGATAAGGCCACATTTTGTGCTTCTTTACCAATATAAGTTGTCTTGAAAATCAACAAAGAGAGATCACCAAACAGTATAAACAATATGGACATAAGAGAATAGGAACAAGACTGATTGTGACTCTGAAAGAATGAATACCTGAATAGTTTCATGCACATCAGTAACAATAGGGATGTCATATGCTATTTTAACCTTCTCAAGAATCTGCCACAGAAAGAGAAAAGTTAAAAGCTAATCATTTATCATTTCTCATTTTACATACCCATTATTAATAGAAAAAAGAGTGAAAATGTTTATGCAGTTAAGGATAGGAAGGCCAAACCTTCAAGCCTTCACTCATGCCCGGACCACGAAATGACTTGGAAGATGTTCGATTAGCTTTATCAAAGCTGGACTTAAAAACCAGCGGCAGACCAAGCCTATCAATAACCAATACATAATTTTTACATCAGAATTGCATAAATAAAAAGTCTCTGCTGTGCACTAAACTAATTTTTTTTTTTTTTAAATATGAACTCACTTCGTAGTAATGGACTTGAGATGTTTAGCCATTCGGAAAGTGTGTTCTTCAGATTCAATCACATTTGGACCCGCTAACAAGAAAAAGGGTTCGGCTGCCTGTTTAACCACAATTATTATAATCCAAAATCGAAGAAAAAAAAAAAGAACTTTGAACCACATTAAAATTGAGACTAATGACTAAAAAGAAATGAAACCTTAAGCTGGTTAAATAACAGTGTCGAAGAATCCATCTCTCTGAGTTCGCTATACCCCAAAAAAAAAAAAAAGAATTTGAAGGTACATTTGTTAAATCTCTACTCATTCATGCTTTAAAATGATAGCAAATTGTTAAAGAAATCAACATTTGAGCTAAAGAGTGAAAGTTCAGTTACCTTAGGAGCTTGAAATTAAGTGAAATAACGGAATTATATAGTGAACAAAGAGGAGATCCAATTTCTCGTTTTCAGTTAACAGTTACTTGTATGTTGGATCTACGCTTTAGCACTGTGATCATTTTCTTTGTGCTGCCTGGTGAGTGATCGAGTGAGAATGAGTGATGAATGATAAAAAGAGTATTAAACGGCGCCGTTTTATGTAAGTGTTAAGTTGCATTTATGCCCTTAATGTTTGTTCTCAAGGGCGGATATGACCTTTAATGTTTTTCTCAGCTCAAAAAACTTGAAACATATGCAAAAGCTGTTATTTAAGCCCCTCAGTGGAGTGGAGCACTAAGGGACTAAACACGGTCACTCACATATCTATATCTATATAATAAAACCGAAGGAAATAAAAATGTGATTATGAATAAGAATTTGCAATTGATTTCAAAACATTGTTGATCTGTCCTCTCACAAATTAAAAGAAAACGTTGTTGTTTCATGGCCTAGCAACTTGCAAAGCCAACTCACATTTCTTCTTTCACCTGTCTAGGACCCTCAAGTGCCACATCAACTGCAATGATAGGAAAAAAAACAAACCACTCCAGCTCATCTACTTCACAATAATGCAGGTGATAATATAAAAATTTAGTGTCTTTTTTTGAATTATTGAAATAATCGCAATTTGATGTAGGGCTACATGTGTGTTTACCATTAATTAATCAAATTATTTCTTTGAAATTATTAAAGTTTTATTGTCTT
>CANYLF012666655.1:0-16242 GCA_948193215.1 Bocquillonia castaneifolia
ACAAATCTATTATTTAATTTAAATATTAACCTAACAACAAGAAATTAATTAAACTTATATTAAAATAATAAAAAATTATTTCAATTAATAGAAAATTAATAACAATTTAAAGTAAATTAATTCTAACATCAAATTAACAAAATCTATTATTTTAATTTACAAACTAATCAAATTAATAAATTAATTCTAACCTAATTTATTTACATATACAGAATAAATAAAAAAATAGAAAAAACTTACCTTCGACGGAGGAGAAGACGCAGCCGGCGATGATTAGGAGCAGAAGGCGATGAACGATGGCAGTGACGAAGGAGGGAGGATATGGACGATCGAAACGGCGACGACAGAGGAGAAAGAGAGGATGTCAACGTCGAAGGAAGATGGATGGCGGTGTCTTGAAGGTCGCTGGTATGGGTGGTGCTTCGCCGGTGGCTGGACAGAAAGGAGAGAGAAGAGGGAGAAGGGAGAAGGGGAAATCAAAGGCTAACTGATTTAGGGTTTCATCGTTTTCTTTTTATACTTGAACAATTTGCGACGGACATATCCGTCGTAGAATAAACGTGGCCATTATAGAACTTTATTTCAAAATTTTAATATCCCGCTCACTAAATTGTAACGGTGATTTGATGTCAGTCGTAAATTTTGCGATGGTAAGCCATCGTAATTAACCATTAATCCATCGTAGAATTTGGAGCCCTGCCAATAAATTTTGGTGCGTACTTCCCGCCAAAATGTTGCGACTGATTTTGCGTCGAATAGGGATTATTCATCACAAAACTCATACACAAACACAGTCCTTCACAACTTTGCATCTAGTCCATCACAAATTTGGGATATCTATGACGGCTTTACTATCTGTCGCAGTTCACCATCGCAGATTCCAGTTTTTCTTGTAGTGATGGGAATACTATGTAGAGAGCCTTTGAAAACATTTTGATTCTCTCTTCCTCACTTGTAATTATTATCAAGCATCTTTAATCTCCACCCATCTTCCACTAAATAAAGTTTTAACTTTATAAATGGGGTGTGGGATCCAAGTGAATGGGAATACTAATCAAATCAGACATAAAAGTGGTCAAATTGGTCCCCACATTTACTTTTGACAATAAAAAAGATCGGATTTAAAAACCTGCAGAATGAACAGTCGATTGTCTGTTCGTGGACAGCCGATTGTCTGTTCGTGGACAGCCGATCGTCTGTTCATGGACAGCCGATCGGCTGTCCATGAACAACGGATTGGTTGTTCGTTCAAACTTCTAAATTCTTTTAAATTTTGTAAAATGATGTGGGACTGATGGTTTGATCGGATGACCAATTGTTTGGATAGATGAACCGATCAATTGAACACGCATTTAGCCTATTCATCATGGTCCGTCTTTTTATTCAATTTGATTCTTTTGCTTTTCAATTGGAGAAATAAACTATCAAAATTGGTCTAGTTTATAGACTGTATTCATCATTGGGCACCCCGACCCACTTCCATGACCTGCATCCAAAAAATAGGTGTCTATAGTTGCCCCCGCTTTGTCGGAGTTTAGCAATATTAGCAATGATATGAATAAGCAATGACAAAGCATTAAAATATTAAAGCATTAAAGCATTAAAGCAAAGCAAACAAATTTAGGATACTGGTAAGGATATGACTCGAGTTCTCTGGTGATGCTCGGGAGCCTCCTCAAGAGTGGTTTGGTGTAGAAGCCCCATGAAAATTACATCTAGATTTCCTACAGATTATGGATACTTATGATCCTATATCTTCGGTAGAATCTTCCATGTAGCGGTGTTGGATACTTATGATCCTTAACTAGAGATTGCTTCTGATGTATTATTTCTTCAGCAAAAATTTGCCATGTAGCGGTGTTGGGTACTTATGATCCTTAACCAGATATTGCTTCTGATGTATATCTTTGGCAAAATTTTCCATGTAACAGTGTTGGATACTTATGATCCTTAACCAGAGAATGTGTGGAATTTTTCTGGATTCGATAATCATGGAATCATCTCCTAGAATTATATTGTCTCCTGGGCTTTCATTTTTCATTTTTTATTTTCATTATAGTTATTTTTTTATTATATTTATTATTTATTTATTTATTTTTAATATATATTTTTTTTATTATTTTTTTATTTATTATTATTATATATGTAGTAATTATTTATTATATATTTTTACTATTTACATATTAAGCCCTTTATGTACTTTCACCTTTTTACCTACCCACTCTTACTTCTTTTCTCTCTCTTCTTCTTCTTCTTCTTCTTTCTTCTCTCTTCTCTCTTCTCCCCCCTTCTCTTTTCCATTTTGTCTTCATAAAAAAAAAAAAAGAAATCATAGCTGAAAATCCTCAATTAGGAATGAATGATCCAAACATGAATGTACTTCCTCCTCTTCCATTGGAACCTTGCCCATTATTGACTATTGAACAAATCCCAAAACCTCCAAATGCTTGTGGTTTGAGGGAAGGTGCACCAATCAAACCATTGACCAACTTGGGAGCCCATATTGCTGTTTAGTATCGGGTTCGGTAAGTGCTACTTCTATTTTGTACTTTTGGATCGTTTTGTTGCATTTTTAGGCCATGCCTTTATGATTTCTAGCAAATTGGAAAATTAGGGTTCAGGTTCTGGATTATAGAGCCGATCGGCTCTTTGAGATCAACCGATCGACTGTTCTCATTTAGCCGATCGGTTCTGCACCCGTTGGACCGTATTTTTTAAGAATTTTTTAAAATTTTTTTGTTGATTTTAGAATTTATGAATGTAATACAATGTATAGTATATTTATTCATGCAATCTTAAAGTAAATGTGGATGAATTGTGTATGATTTTGGATGCCTAGGATATGCATGTAATCCTAAAATATTCAAAATAAATATATGCTATGCTTGGAGGGGATGTGTTTTATGAACATGTGGACTTTAACATACCGATGCATGAGAATATATTATTCATGTGGAAATTTAGACCTTAATAAGCTGACGTGTGAGAAAACATTATAAATATGGAAGTTTATGGTTTAAATTATTTACATGTGCCTTAGGAAAAAATGGTTTAAACTATTTACTTGTGCCTTAGGAAAAAAATATTTACTGGGGATATGCACGTTCTTTTAAGAACGCATAAATAATGAAAACAGAATGACATTATGAATAATTTTGATGGTGTACTTACCTGGACTTACTTGCAGCGAGATACACCAAGGTTTGCTGGTTCTGGAAATTTCAAGAAGGTGCATCAATGGTGGGATAGGTTTTTTGTCATTGTGAAGGATTGAGTGGGACACGCTGGCCTTCGTAAATTTTTAGAGGCTCTACTAGAGGTTCCCCAAGGTCACCAGTCCGGGCACTGTGATAGGGTGTCCTTACATGCTCTGATGGAACGGTGGTTTGACACGACCCACACTTTTCAATTGCCTTATGGAGAGTATACCCTGACTCCTGAATTTTTTACTACCATGACTGGATTGCCTTGCTCGGGTGTTAGGATTCCTTTCGATGGGGGCATTTTCTTTTCTGATGGTAATACCTATTAAAGGTTTATTAATGATATGCTGGGGAGGGTTCCTGAGATGAGGAATGACAAGTTGATGAAATGTGAGGAGCTTCCTAGCTGGTATCAGAATGAGACCCCTACTACCGAGGTCGACTATGATAGGATGGCCAGATGCTTCATCGCCTACTTGCTTGGCACTACTTTATTCTGTGATGATACTTACACCTTGTCATTATATTTCAAACCTCTCTTGCACAATTTTGATGAGATGGGGACCTTTGATTGGGGCTCAGCTGCTTTGGCTTACCTTTACCATTGCATGGATCATGTCCCACACGGTTTGAAGAAGCTCAACGGTTTCTAGTATGCCGTTCAAAAATACTTTTCTTGAAAACATTACTTACTCATTTATGAAACGTTTCCTTATTTTTTAATCGTTGATTTTGCATTAGGTATGGGTGATCGAGTTGAAATTATTTAGAGACTTCCAGCCTATTGATCTAGGCAGGAGATCTCCTCTTCTTAGCCATTGGGGAGTGTCTCGTTCTCCTATTTGTCTCTTGATGATTGATGATCACAGGGCCTACTTGAATGTGATCCCTGTTTCTAGGGTAATAACAAAAGAAACTCTGTTAGTTTTTAAAAGAAGCATGTGTGACAGAGCACTTACCTATTCATTTGTGATTTTCAATAGATCCACATAGATTGGCTAGGGCCAGAGGAGGAGCTTCATGACTATGTGAGGATTTCTCTTCCTAAGGATAGGCTTAGGATGATCCTTGAAGGGCCAGCGTGTAGGATGTGGTTCCTCGGAGAGATGACCTCGGATTATCATGTCGCTGAGAGGCACAGAGTTCCATGTGCTCCCCCTAGAGAGATGTTTTGGTCTCATACCTTTGATGATGAGGAGGCGTTACCTTATTATACAGGTATCCCTTCCATCGAGTTCATTGAGAGACGTGCGTAGGACTATCCAGGTTACATTCAGAGGGAGTGTTTGGGCATGTGGCATCTTTCTGCAGACAAAGTTGATAAGGTAACAGAGTTCTTCTCATCTTTGGTTTCCTGGTTATTTTTTTACGTTTGACCATGTAATTCTCTATGTCCAGGCTAAGCGGGACGTCATCAACATGCCGAGTAAGTTATACTCCGAGACTGCTCTTGTAGACTCCACGCCAACGGCAGGCAGGCCTCCTAGAGGCGAGGCAGGATCTAGCAGGGCCGTTCTTCAGTCATCCGCTCGGGGTGAGGGTTCGAGTTCTGTGGTACCTGGAGTTATCTCTACTTTTCTTGGGGCTTCTGTTCAATATTGGACTACTGCTGGATTGAGAGAGCACCAGCTTCATCCAGTAGAGGCTTCTAGGCTTTGTTTTTCTACTGGTTGTACTTCTATGTGCATCTCTGCTAAACCTTGTCGTCATTGTTTATCCACTCCTTGCATTTCTTTGGTTGACCACTTTATTTTGTCTCCTGTTTATTTCTTATAAGTACCTTTTGAGGATGTCAGGGGAGTCCTCTACTTCTCAAGGTAATCATGTTTCTCATATTAATATTATATTTATGCCTTAATTTTTGCTCATAGGGCCTTTTTGTGAGGTTTTCACCCTAACAGGCCACCCTAAGTTTTGCATAAGTTGCCCATGTATGGGTTTTCAACTTATCGGGCTTTCATTTCATTTTTTTGCATTACTTTTTACATGAATTGCTTCTGATGGGATTTCACAATTCATCAAGCTCTCTTCTTTCTTTTTTTTATATATTTTATTTTAGATATGGTTGAAAGAGCAGTTGAGCTTAATCATGTCCCCATCTAATTCATTGAAGTATAAACCAAGGGAGTGGAAATCTCAGCCTCTTTAACATCCTGAATCTATGATGACTGGCCCGAAATGGCACAAGTTCTTTAGTATTTACAGTGACGATAAGATCTGGTGGCTTTGTTCTTGGTGGCGCCTGTCTTATGTGACTCGAGAATTCTTTGGGCATTGTGTCCCTTTGGTTGGTCTGCATTCCACTAGCTTCTACACAACTTCTAGGCTCTGCTGTCAGTATGGGCTTAAGCAATTCATAGTCCGTGTACTTCCTGACTTTGAACCATCTTGCCTTAAATTTCAATTCTTGGAAAAGATTTAGTAGGATTGGTCTGGGAGGCAAATTGAACGAAATCTCAGGTTTGACTACAGCACTGAGACAGATGAAAATTACAAAGCTTAGGTGAAATTACAACAGGAACAAAGGCCTCCCTATATCAAGGAGAAGAGAGTTAATAATTTATACAAAATGAGTATGCATGGAGCTTCTTCATCAATAAGAGCCAAACATTAGGTCTCATAACCGTTTCCTTGTGTGTTTGTTTTCCCTTATGGTTTGATGTAAAATAAAGAACTAGACCTTAAACTATGTTTAATAAAAGTGCTTGTTTTATTTAGTGCATTTAAAATTAGTTACAAAAGCGTACTTTACTAATTACATCCAATATGCCCCTTTTTTCCTCTACCATCTCATTTCTCCATTAGAGATAATATTTCTTCAACCTATCGAGATTAACAGGCCGGTTGAACTCAATCTTGTCCAAGTCAGAGATCTTGACGACTCCCTTCGGCAGTATTTTCACCACTAGATATGGACCTTCCCAGTTAGGCTTGAATTTCCCTCCAAGATCAAAAGGAACTGGTCTGGCTTGCTTCAGAACCCAATCACCTTCCTTGATGGTCCTGGGTTTAACTCCTTTGTTAAAAGCCCTGGCGATTCTCTTTTGGTAAACTTGAGTGTGGTATTATGCATTTTTCCTCTTTTCTTCCAAGGACAATAACTATTGGTCTCTTGCTTCAGCCCACTGAGTTTCTGACAACTATGCCTCCAAAGCCACTCTTAATGACTTGCACTGCATTTCTATTGATTGTGTTGCTTCACCCCCAAATACTAATGAATAAGGAGTGTGACCCGTTACACTTCTGACAGTTGTATTATATCCCATAACAGCATATGGAAGCTATGATGACCAATCCTTATATGTTTTTACCATCTTGGCCAAAATTTTCTTGATTGTTTTGTTGGCGGCCTCAACCTCCCAATTCTTCTTCAAAAATTATGTCGTCTCTCCATGAAACTGGACCCCATTGTCAAAGACAATATGATGAGGAACATCGAATTTGCACTTGAGTCTCTTATCAATAAACTTTGTCATATTGCGAGCAGCAACATTTGGTAGAGATATAGCTTCTACATATCAAGAGAAGTATTCGATTGCCACAATGATGTGCTTGTGACCATTGGAAACCGTAGGCTTAATCGTCCCAATTATGTCAATACCTTATGCCGAAAATGGCCATGGCAAAGCTAGATTGTGCAATTCTAATGGTGGGACATGGATTTGGTCCCCATGTATTTCGCAATCATGGTATCTTCTCACTAGTTGAATACAATCATGATCCATCGACTCCTAATAGTAACCCTGTCGTTGATTCTTGGTAGCAATAATCGATCTGCTCATATGAGGGCTGCATGAGCCGGCATGGATTTCTTTCATTACTTTCATGTCTTTTTCTTTAAGGAGACACCTGAGTAGCATATCTATCAGAGTGCATCTATAGAGTACACTTTCATGATGAGTGTAATTTCTAGATAGCACCCGCAAGGCATATCGTTGTTTACTTGAGAGTTCTTCAGGGTATTCTTGAGTTTCCAGGAACTTTTGAATGTCGTAAAACCAGGGTTTCCCCTGAGACCCAATTAGACACATTACCTATACATCTTGATAGCAGGGCTACCTTGATCTTGCCATTAAAAGTGGTTTCATTGCCACCCCTTTTAGAGTGTCCCATATCGAGGCCAACATAGCTAAAGCATTAGCCATTTGATTCTCCTATCTAGATAAGTGAAACAAGCTAAATTTTATGAAAATTGCTATAATAGATTGCAAGTATTCTGCATAAGGCTTTAACTTCTCATCCCTCACTTCCCATTTGTCCGTTGCCTGATTAATAATTAACATTGAATCCCCATACACAACAATTTCTTTTACCCTTACAGACATAGCAGCTTCTAACTCATAGATACAAGCTTCATACTCAGCCATGTTGTTAGTGACACGAAAATCCAGTTTCTTGGTCAAAGGGATATTTTCCCCTTTAGGCGTGACCAGAACAATTCCCACTCCAGCACCTCTACTGTTCACTACTCCATCAAAGTACAACTTCCATTCTTGAATCTCAATGACATAAAGTCCTTCATCTGAAAATTCATATTCAAAGGCTTATTGCTCTCCACTTGGATGAAGAGCTAAAAACTTGGCCACTGCACAACCTTTAATGGTCTTATTCGTGATATATTGGATATCGAATTCCATCAGGAGCACCAGCCATTTTACCAATTTCTCAATCAACACCGATGTCTCATAAAGATACCTGAGAGGATTAATCTTACCCACCACTTCAACCCAGTATGACTGCAAGTAATGCCTAAGCTTTCACGTTGCCCAAATTACTGTGAAGCAAGTCTTCTGTATCAAATCATACTTGACTTCATAAGGTAGCATCTTCTTACTAAAATAATAGACAGTGTGTTCAACTCCTGCATCATCTGCCTGTGCCATCATAGCCCCTATTGCTTCCTCTTCGAGCGCCAGGTATAATATCAAAGGCTTCCCCATCCTTGGTGGCTGAAGGATAAGAGGAGCCATTAGGTATTGCTTTATTCTTTCAAAAGCCTCTTAGCACTTTGGATTCCACTGCTTTGACTGATCTTTCTTGAGTAACTTGAAAATTGGATCGCATATCATATTCAATTTTGAGACGAACCTGCTGATGTACTGTAATTTCCCCAGGAATCCCCTAATCTTCTTTTCTATCTTCAGTGCCTTCATCTCCTGGATGGCCTTGATTTTATCTGGGTCCACTTCTATACCCCTCTGACTTACCATATGGCCCAATAGTTTCCTTAAGGTTACTCCAAACACACACTTCTTAGGGTTCAGCCTTAAATTATATCTTTCTGTCCTGGCTAGAAATTTATCTAGAGCTTCAAAATGTTTCTTACGTGTACGGGATTTGACCATCATGTCATCCACATAGACTTCTACCTCCTTATGCATCATATCATAGAATAGAGTGGTTGCCATTCTCTTATAAGTTGCTCCTGTGTTCTTCAAACCAAAAGGTATAACTTGTAGTAGAATACTCCATATTCAGTAATGAATGCAGTTTTAAACTTGTTAATAAGCGCCATCATGATCTGATTGTAGCCTGAAAATCTATCCATAAAGGAGTACATGGAACTAGCTGCAGCACTGTCAATAAGAACATCAATGTGAGGCAATGGAAAATCATCTTTAGGCAAGGCTTTATTCAAGTCCCTATAATCTACACACATTCTAACTCTGCCATCCTTCTTCAGAACCGGGACTATGTTGGCCAACCATTTTGGATATTCTACCACCTCTAAGAATCTTGCTTTGATATGTTTCTAAATCTCCTTCTTGATTAATTTGGCCCATTCTGGTCTCAGTCGCCTGAGTTTCTGCTTCACTTGCTTCATTTTTGGATCAATACAAATATGGTGTTCTGTAATGTTTCGGTCAACACGTGGCATATCAGCATAAGTCCAAGAAAACCCCTTCTCCTTTTCCTGAGAATCTATTCGAATCTCTCCCTTTCTTGGGGGGTCATATTGGATGAAATCAATATTTCATTATGCTCTTCTTTTGTCACTAGATTAAATGCACTAGTTTGAACAGGATTAATATTAAACATGTTTATGGCATGATCTATGAAATGCACAGTGTCATCAGGGAAAACATCACACAAATAAGCAAAGTCGATAGTTATCTCATTGACCTTTGTAACAATAGTATCCTCATCCTCAAAGAGTCCAGAGGAAATTAAATAGACAGAATAAAATACGTCAAACAAAGCATTCTCAATGAAGGAATCTAATTCTAAAACAGAAATAACATCAGTAGTAGGCATAGTAGCATCTTCAAAAATAGCATCTTCAATGGTTAGTCCTTCCATTTTCACAAGCAATTTATTTGTAATCAGCTCCTCTAAAGGTTGAGTATGCAGAAAGTCATCAAAGATTTCAAAATTGGGGACAAGCTTGCCCCCAGCAATAGCATTCACTTCATCAGAGCAATTACCGGTTTTGGGTACAAAGTGGTCATAAAGCGAGTTTCCTCCCTTCTTGTTCTTAGCCTCTTTGGAAGATTCCCCCTTATAACCTAAACCATCATAGGTTAATTATTTGTGACTTGAAATTAGGAAAGAGGTGACTCCTTGCTGGTTCTTGCCAGTCCTAAGCCTGGCAGATAACTCATCTTTTTCAGCATTGAATTGACTCGGGGATTAGTGGGATCTTTGAAAATCCCCATTACCTAGAAGCCTATTATAGAAATAATTCCTTTTAGAGCAGCCCTCAAAACAGCAATAAATTGGACTGGCTCAGCATTGATAGTTAAGACTCCAACTTCATGAAGGAACTTAATTTTCTGGTGTAGGATGGAGGGAACACCTCCCAAAGAATGGAACCACGGCCTCCCGAGTAACACAACAAAAGTCATTGGGATGTCAAGCACTCTTATATCCACCATTAACTCTACAGGTCTGACCTTCACCTTCACAATAAAAATGCCTTCTACATTCCTTTTTGAGTTATCGTATGCCCGAATAACCAATTCATATGGCTTCAGATCGGCACTAGCAATCCCTAGTTTTGGCATTAGCTTGGAAGGGCAAACATTAATGGCAGAACCATCATCCACCATTACACAGGAGGTCTTCTTGCCGTTCACCTCAGCAGCGATGTAGAGGGCTTTGTTATGATCCTCACCCTCTAAAGGCAAATCTTCATCCGTGAAAGTGATCACTCCTGGCATCTTCTTGGTTATCAAAGCCACCATATTTTTCAGTGTAGCATCTGCTGGAACTTGAATTTTAGATAGGGCATTTACCAAAGCCTTTTTGTGTGATTCTAAGTAGACAAGTAAGTCCCATATGCTTGCATTGGCTCTGGTTTTCTTCAATTGTTCAGTAACAAAATCTTCCTAGGCCTCACTGATAGGCTCAATAACTTCTTTGATAGGGATGTTTTTTTTAGCAGCAGTTTTAGGTACAATCTTGCTTGCATCTTTTCTCTGATAGTCCTTTCCACTTCGGGTGACAGATTTCATTTCAAGTTATCCATCCTTCGTCAATTGGAAGGCATTATCAATCTCAGCCTCATCTTCACTGGAGGAGTACCATGTATCAAACATAAAAACATGTCTGACAAAACCCTCCCTTTTGATTTGGAGGAGATAGGCATCACGTTCATCCTCAGGGAATACTACAGGCATCCTCAACTGGCTTACATGCTTCTCAATTATCCCCGAAAGAGCTATTTCTGGAACTGACTATTCAAATGAAGCCAGCACGTCTTCCTTTATGAATCCTGACTCAATGCACATGGTTTGGTTTGGTGGAGGTACACAGTTGTAATTGGGTAGAGGGTTGGTTTTAGTGTTTGGTTTTCTAGATTCTGGGTCAGTAATTTTCCCAGCATCTATCAGGTCTTGGATTTGGTGTTTGAGTCTCATGAAATTATTCATATAATGCCCTTACATTTGGTGATAGTGACAATAGGCGTTTGGGTTATAACTGGAAGAGTTGGTATTTGAAGGGTTTCTAGCTGGTTTTGGCTTTAGAAGGCCTTACTTTTCCAGTCTTTCAAAGATTTTGGATAGAGGGCAGTTGAAGTTGGAGAATTTACGGTTAGGGTAGGTTTTGTTGGTTTGGACTTGGTTAACATCGACTGTTTTTTGTGTTGAGGGTCGGGTATATGATGCTTTTCCTTTTTGGTCTCTCTGTCTTTCTATTTCAATCTTTTCGCATTATAGTCCATCATCGTACAGGTCATCAAAAGACTTGGGGTTCATGGTCCTTAAAGTCTGTACCATATTAGGAAACACATTCTTGATTACTATTCTAACCTGATCTTTCTCTGAGGGTTTGTCTTTCAGCAGAGCAACCTTATTCCTCCAACAGGTTAGGAAATCAGCAAAGGATTCATTAAATCTATTGCATCATCATCACAAGATCTCAAAGTGAGACCTTGTGCTTAGCATTATATGAATACTGGCCGATGAAGGCTTCACACAAGTTTTTCCAATCTACTTGAATTGAAGAAGGCAAGTGGTGATACCAGTCTTGGGCCACACTAATAAGGGACAAAGGAAACACTCCAATCTTCTGATCTGTGTCCACCGGGGTCGTAGCCATTATAGAATTATACAATTTGATGTGCAGCCTAGGGTCACCTGTAGCATCAAATTTCTGCATATCTGGCATGATGAATCTTGAAGGTAATTTTTTGATTCCTCGGATTCCCATATAATCAAGGTCATAATCAGACTCTAGCTTTTTTCCTTTCATAAATCTTGGAGCATCTCCATTTTCTTTGTGAGAGTTGAAATAGCATCACTTTCCAGCTTATCATCATTCTCACTTTCTTTCTCCTTATCTCGGTCATCACGATCAGAGCCATCATTATGTCTAGAGGAATCACCATTTTTCTTGAATGCATTTTGAGCTTCTTCACGGACCATTATTCACAAGGCAGTTATCAGAGCATCCATGTCGATGCCATGGTTCGGGGTTTCAGACATGTTTGGTATTTCTAAGTTTTCTGATGCTTCTAAAGTATTTAAGATGAAGACTTCCGGGTAAGAGTCATTACTGAGATCACTGACTAGACAACAGCCGATTCACCTCCGAGTGCTAGATGAATTTATGGGATCTATAATTCACTGCAAGATAGACGGTTAGCAAGAGATAGTGTAAATGCATGTATGCATGAATGCATGGCAAAGAAAACAAGAAAATGAGTTAGCTGTACATAGACAAATACTACCAAGTGGTAGGCCTTCCAACCTTATTTCTCCCATACACGTGTTCCTTGGCAAAATCCAATTTCCTAGGATGTGGTCTGGGATCTATACATCAACAGGGGATGTAAGTACCGACGTATACATATATATCTCTCAATATCCAAACTAAATAATAAGTCATTATAATGTCCTTATCCTATGTCTTTACCCTTAAAAAGTTCTCAATATTCCCCATGATCCAGGGTCATTTTAGCATCAATCAGGTATAAATAGACTGACACAGTAATATCCCATTCACAGAGGTAGTAATTAAGGGTACTTTTCTCAAATCCTAACATTCCCTATGCTCCAGGGCCGTCTTTAGCATTAACCCGGTACAATTAGGTCAACACTTTGACATCCCTTTCATATAAGTAGTAATTAAGGTTTGATTTAAGGGCAATAATGTTGGACTAGGTCAAAATAATGGCTTCATGGCATCAAGCAACAAGCAATATTTGGTATAATATTAGTGGAAGTTACTAAGGCCATTACATGTGGGCTAGGACAACCGGATTGGCTAAAAAGGCTCCAATAAAGTTGGACTTTCATTAACCATTGCTGGGATGGTAGAAGATCCAGTATGAGTTTCCCGTTAACCATGACTCATTAACCATTGGTAAAATGGTAAGCCAGGTAGGCCACTTAATCATTGTGAGTGGTAACCACCGATAATACAACCCAAGAAATGAATGGAATCGTTGGATGGCATTATAAATGGTACCGGGGCTAATAGGGACCAATGCAAAAATGAATGCAAAGAAATTAACAACTTAACTTGGTAGTTAAATAATAAAATGCTCAGAATCTTATTCTCTTATCCCTAGTGGAGTTGCCACTGTAGACGGAGGGGGCCCAAGCGCCCAGGCTCTACTGACCACGACACTGCTACAATTTAAAGTTAGGGAACATGCATTAGCCTTATTAAGCGTAGCGGAGAATGAGGACTCGCCACCCGAGTTAGTTCGGGATCGCCTTTTATAATATGATGAACGACTCGATCCCTTTTAGAAGAGTACTTATCGTCATCACCCAGATGATTCTAGGTTTGGAATAAGCATCCCATAAAGCACATTTTATTATTTAATTACCAAGTGAAATTATTAATTCCTTATTTTAACAGGCAGTATGTGAGGGAAAGCGTATAACAACCAATAAAATTAAATTGCGCACAAAATCGTAGTGAATTTAATTATATAGCAATGATCCCTAGTTGTTTTTAGCCCAATTTTATTATTAACCCGGCTTGTTAATCCTAAATTAAATTACATGAAAAATGTGTTAGTATTGATTTCTATTTATTTTATTTACAAATGATTACCAAATATTTATTCCTGATTTATTACATGCAAAATATATAAAAAAAATTAGTATCTACATATTTTTATATCCTAATTATTTAGTTAAAGTTTACACAATAATTAATTAAATCTAATAAAGTAGATGTTAGATGGATTATACATAAAATATTACAAAAATATTTAATAAACATAAAATAAATAAAATACATTCAACCTTAGAGAAATGGAAGGGGAAATGATTTTCTACCAATTTTATCAAAACTTTTGTTTGATAGGTGGTGTACCACCAGAGTATCCCAGGCCCCGTTTTACAGTTGCCCAGACTAATCTCTGGTCGAGAGAAGTCCCAACTCTCTCCCAATGATGGTGAGGCTCACTCGAACTCAAGACCTCCCTTGATTGGGGCTTTCCTTGTCAAGTGGCTTTACCACTGAACCAACTTTACCAACTTTAATTATTAATTTTAATTAATCCTAAATGATGCAAATATGTGATAAAATAATAACAAATACAAAATAAAACGTACAAAAATAATTATTACAAATTACAAACAAATATAAAATAAATACTATAAAGTAATCCAAAAGAAAGGAAAGGAGAAATGAGTTCCTAGATTAATTTTAGTAATTACAGAATTAATTAATTAGCCTGATTTACTCCTAATTAACTAAAAAGTGAAAATCTTCGAATCTCGGAATGATCAACCGATCGACTGATCATGAACACCTGATCGGTTAATCAAACAGCCGATCGGCTGTTCGTGATCTGCCGATCACTTCTACAATCTGGAACTGCATAAACATTGTTAGTTTGCCATAAAATTAAAAATAAACTTATAACTTCATGTAAAACATCCCAAACATCATGATATAATTAAAAATAAATAAGTACTACATTAGAATACGTAATTATATGGAGATTTACGTATTAAATTATAAATTTATGTAGTCCATGCAATTGGATCTACTAAAGCATGCACGTAACATTAAAAATGTATAATGATGATCAAGACAGCAAATATGAACAGTAAATCATCAAGATTAAACTCATATGATTAACAAAATAGAAAACAAAGAAATAAAAATATAAGAAATAAATCAAAGGAAGAAATCAAGATTAACATTCGTTGATCCTAGATGCATGGTGTGCCCTCAGAAGTTTACAATGTTGTATCCTTTCCTCCAATGTTCTAGCAATTGGAATCAACTTGTAGTGTTTGAGAAATTAAGTTTAAATTTTCTTCCAAATTCTTTTTTTTTTCACTCCCTCTCTAATCCTCTCTAGCCAAGCCCTCCCCCCATCCTATATAGAGAGCCTTTGAAAACATTTTGATTCCTTCTTCCCCACTTGTAATTATTATCAAACATCTTTAATCTCCACCCATCTTCCACTAAATAGAGTTTTAACTTTATAAATGGGGTGTGGGATCCAAGTGAATGGGAATACTCATCAAATCAGACATAAAAGTGGTCACATTAGTCCCCACATTTACTTTTGACGATAAAAAAATCATATTTGAAAACCTATAGAACGAACAGCCGATCGTCCGTTCGTGGCTGCCCATGAACAACTTACCAGTTGTTCGTTCAACCTTCCGGATTCTTTTAAATTTTGTAAAATGATGTGGGACCAATGGTTTGATCGGATGACCAATTGTTTGGATAGACGAACCAATCAATTGAACACGCGTTTAGCTTATTCATCATGGTCCGTCTTTTTATTCAATTTGATTCTTTTGCTTTTCAATTGGAGAAATAAATTATCAAAATTGGTTTAGTTTATAAACCGTATTCATTATTGGGCACCCCGAACCACTTCGACGACTTGCATCCAAAAAATAGGTGTCTACACTCATCTATGCTCATTGGCTCAATTTGAGAAAGAAAAGCTAGATTACCAAGGGTTTTGAGTTTGTTTCGAGTGCTTACCCCTTTGGAGATCTCACCAATGTTGAGATCTTGTCAATTACTTTTAGAGAAGTGCTAATCCTTTGGAAAGTAAAGGATGTTGCTTTGTGGAGCTAAACTTAATTCAATTTTATTAATATTTAAAAAAATTTGAACAAATGCACTAAAATTGATGACTGAAATTGCTAAGGACATCTCTCTAAAAAAAATTGCTAAGGACGTGTCCATCATAAATATTTGCAATAGACAGGTCTGTCACAAATTCTGTTCACATTTTTTGTACTTCTATTATTATTTTTTTAAAAAAAATTGGGCAGACTGGCTGGTTATAAATTTGCTATGGAAATCCGCTGTCAACATGAAAAATTTACTACGACAATAGTTCGTTGTAAATTTGCAACACAAAAAACTCTGCGCGGATGTATTTTGTGACAGATATGATATCTGTTGCAAATTCCATCAAAAATTTAGAACGGGGATGAAAAATGAGGGATTTGCAACGGACAAGAATTCTTATAAGTGACATTTGCAATTTGTATTTACTAAAATTAGTACAAAATTAGCATATACATTAAAATGCTCTGATTAAGTAATGGTTCCGCACGCACAAACATTTGTAGGTCTCGGATTGGAATTCCCTTGC
>CANYLF012667159.1:0-11460 GCA_948193215.1 Bocquillonia castaneifolia
TATCCTTGGTGTTTAATATAAAGCATTTGCAACCGAATACTCTAAAGTAGGAAATTTTGGGTTTTCTTCCTGCCCAAAGCTCATAAGAAGTTTTATTTGTCAAAGGTCTTTAATAAACATGGTTTGCAATATAACAAGCGGTGTTAACGGCTTCAGCCCAAAAGTAAAGAGGCAAATTGTACTATTTGAGCATAGTTTTAGCCATTTCCACCAAGGTACGATTTTTCCTTTCAACTACCCCATTTTATTGAGGAGTTCTAGGAGAATAAAATTGATGTGAATTATCATTTTCATCGCAAAACCTTTAAAAAGCTCATTTTCAAATTTCCTTCCATGATCACTTCTAATAGAGGTGATGTAAAAACCTTTTTTTCATTTTGAACACGTTTTGCAAGAGATTTAAAAGCATAGAAAGTATCATCCTTATGAGCTAAGAAGCATACTCAAGTATACCTAGAGTAATCATCAACAATCACATATGCATAGTTCACACCACTCAAACTAGCAACTTTTGTAGGTCCATATGTAATAATTGTAGAGGTCTTGTGGTGCTAACATGATTCTTAAGTTGAAAAGAGGACTTGGTTTGCTTCCCCATTTGACAAGGTCCACAAACTTTATCCTTTGAGAACTTAATCTTTAGAAGACCAATAACAAGGTCATCCTTGCATAAGTCTCCTAGGAGTTCCATGCTATCATGACCAAGTCTTCTATGCCATAGCCAAGAGTCATTGTTGAAAGATATAAGACACTTAACATCTTGGTTAGCAAGGTTCTCAAGGTCAATTAAGTAAACATTACTAATTCTTTCTCCCTTGAACACTACCTTATTATCCATTAGATTTGATACAAGGCAATGTTTAGAGTCAAAAGTTACTTTATAGCCTTTGTCACACAATTGACTAATACTCAAGAGATTATGTTTAACCCCATCAATAAGCAAAACATCATCAATGAAGGTAGTGCAATGAGAGTTACCTATTTTGCCAATGCCTATCACCTTTCCTTTGGTCTCCAAAGGTAACATCTCCTCCATTCTTTCTTTCTATGAAGATGAAGTTCTCCATATTTCTGGTCATGTGTCTTAAGCATCCACTATTAAAATACCATTTGTTATTCTTCTTGGATGCTTTTAGACACACCTACATCAAAAGCAAACTCAAGTTGGTGCCTTAGGTACCCACTTATAAATGGGTCATTAGGGGTTAGTAGATATGTAATCCATTGGAATAAGCTTCAAATGGATCTTCCTACTATAGCATCTATTGTTTGTATGCCCATGTTGCATGTAATAGAAGCATTGATAGTTTGATCTTCTATGTGCATGATACTTTGGCCTAGAAGCATAGGAACCTCTCTTACTCTTTTGAGCCTTTTGGAAAGTGTGGTCCTTAGGTCTCTTAGGAGTAGACTTCTTGGGCTGATAAAGATTGTGAGGATGATCATGAGCCTTATCCTTAGGTGCCTTAACTTTTGGGGGTGTCTTGGCATCCTTTAGTAGAGGCTTATCATTCTTTGGAGGTGGATTAGAAGTTTCACCCTCCTCTAAAGCATCCACATTAACATCAATGCTAAAGGTTTGAGGGGTTGAGGATTTCACAAACACGATTTTTGGAATAGAAGTAAGAGTGGATGTTCCATTGTCTCCCAATCCATGTTTGATTGAAGGAGACCTTTGGGACAAAAGAATGTTGTCCAAAGTTCCCTTTCCTCTATCAAATTTGGAGATGGTGGTTTTTAAGTCATCAACTTCCTTCTTCAATGAACTATTCTCAAGAGTGAGATTCTTCATTGAACAATTATCAACGAGACTCTCTTGAAGCATAATCTTAAGTTCTTCGTTGGAAGATTTAAGTGTGCCAACCAACATCTTCAAATTGCTTAAGTCCTTCCCAATTTGTGCATTCTTTTCTTTGTAAAACTTTAGTTTTGAAAAATATTGATTGCACTTAATTGAGAGTGTCTCAAGTAATTCCTCACTATTGATTTCAACCTCATCACATTCACAATCATCATCACATATATTAAAAGGAGAAGTTGGATCAATTACCTCTTTGGAAGAGTCTTCAAAGGCCATAAGACATAGGTTGGCAATGTTCTCTTAATCTCCTTCATCAATCTCACTAGGTGCATCCTAACCCACTTTGTAAGCTCTCGTTGGCTCTTTATCTTTACTAGATGAGGAAGAGGAGGCACCCTTTTTCTTGAAATGATAACATTTAGATTTGATTTGCCTGGACTTACCACATTCATAGCATACCGGTTCACTTTTCTTAAATGATCCCATCATCTACTTGTAGAGCTTGTAGTTTCTTCTACCTCCTTTATTCTTGTAGGTAGAGAGGACATTTTGAACTTGCTTAGTGATCATAGCTAGTTCTTTCTCATCAAATTTCACCACTCCTTCATCTTCCTCCTTTTACTGGTTTCCTCTTCTGACTCACTTTCTTCCCTAACTTCCCTTGAGCTCCTTACCGCCCTAAATCCATTGTTCTTGCCATTCTCATCTTTCACATCATCATCATTTTTCATCTCATAGGTGAGAAGCTTGCCAACAAGTTCATCAGTTCTAAGAGTAGCAAGATTGTTAGCTTCCTTGATAGAGGTGACTTTGGACTCCCATTGCTTCTTAGGAAGCGCTCTAAGGATCTTGTGGTTGACATCCTTCATTGAGTAGATCTTTCCAAGCTTCTTAAGATTGGTCACAATGTCCATGAAGCGGTTGGTCATTTCCGTACCCTTTCATTTGGTTTGCACTTGAAGGTTTCATACTCATGCACCCATATTTGGCACTTTTATTGCCTAACTTGAGTGGTTCCCTCATGGTAGTTCACAAGTGCTTCCCAAACTTCCTTGGCTGTGTCACATCATTGACCTTGGCTACATTCCTCTCTTGACATAGAACTTAAGAGAACGGTGACGGCTCTTCAGTTCTTACCATTAACTTCTATCTCCTTTTTAGACCATTCACTTCTTGGTTTAAGCACTTGGGCTCCATCTACATCCTTTATGGGTGGTGTCCAACCATTGAGTGCAACGGTCCAAAGATTGACTTGATCACTATCAAGATAGAACTCCATCTTGTGCTTCCACAATGGGTAGTCGGTTCCATCAAAGTAGGGCTTTAGGTTGTGAATAGAGAGCTCCAATACCATTGGATCTTTAACTCAAACCAACGAAGAAAACACAGATGAGCATAAGCTCTGATACCAATTGAAATCCCTAATGGCACCTAGAGTGGGGGTGATGCATGCTGTGCAAGCATACACAATCAAACAAGTAATAAAGTGATGAGTAGAGTATCGTTCCCACAGAGATTCAGTGTTAATTGTAATTCTAATTATTTAAGCCTGATTAAATCAAAGTAAAAGAGTATAATCATTGTGAATTAAAACTAAATTAAATCTATATTAAAAGCTAAATTAAACTAAAGCAAGTAATCTAAAATAAGGTTTAACACAATAAGGATGAACTCAAGTATAGGGTAGATTTCATTAATTTTCCCTATTTAATCTAATTTGAATTTCTCATCCATGAAACTAGGTAAATTGTTTATAATCTATTCCTAGACTTATAAAACTAATTCTATTAATTTATTAAACCATCTAATTAACTCATCTTTCAACACAATTAATCTTGGAAAATAATCAATCAATAAAATTATTGATCACAACCTTAAAACGCCCAAAGCTTATTAAAACAATATTCCTATTCAAATTAATAAACTTTGGTTTTGTTAATTGGAGCTCTTATATAATTCAAATTCGGAAGCAATTATATAATCTCAAATCATGTAGATAATTGACCAGACAATCAAACAAGCATTAATGCAAATTAACAAAATTCATAGATATGAGAGAAAATTCAAATTAAATTAAATAGGGTCTGTATCAACTACATCATCCCATACTTGATAAATAAAATTAGTTCATGGAGATGGAAAGTAAATCACAATAATAAATTAAAGATAAAAAAAATATGGTGGAGAAAGAAAACCCCTTGATGAATAAAAGTCTTTAATCTTCAAACTTGGAATCTTCAATCTTCAACTTGTTTTTATGTTGAAAAATTACCTCCCTGCTTCAAGAGAATTTTTAGATCTTATTTAGAAGTTGTGTCCCCCTTCTCTCTAGGTTTAGATGGGTTTATATACAAAAATATACAAATCCTAGGGCTTCTTTGACTTCCTTTTGGCTTTAAAAACTCTATTTTTCGGGCTCTAGACACCCATCATGGACCGTGTCACGGTCTTCGCATGTCCATGAGTGAAACCGTGACACCTTCTACCTGTTTTGATTAATTTTTGGCTGATTTTGATGCGTCACGGTCTTAGTCACGGTATGGTGAAACCGTGACACAAACCATGACGCTCTCGATTTGCACTATAGCTCATATTTTTGGACTCTGAACATGAGAACTGAGGCCATAACCCTAATCCTCATATGAAAACATGCTTGCCTCTGAAATATCAATTCAATCGGACTTGTATTTAAGAAGTTATAACACTTATGGTTAGCTCCAAACCATGACACTTGCTTTTTGCCTTATTTTGCTTTCAAATTTGCTCAAATTTTGCAAATCACCTGCAAATAGATAAATTCACTAATTAAGCACCAAATTGTATAAATTAAGACATAAAACAATTCATTATGAAGTATTTTTACTTAAAAATATAAATAAATTAAGCTTACATCAGGAGGGTGAATAGGTGTAAGTCACAAACCTTGGAAACTAATTGTGGAAATTAAGAACACACAAAATTATAGTGGTTCGGCCAAGATTTGCTTACATCCACTTTCCTAATAACTGTTGGGATTCCACTAATCGAACTTAGTTACAAGTGTTTAAGGCTCACACTTAACCTTGCAAATAGTGATTTTAATGGCTAATCACCTAATCCAAACCAAACCAAAGGATCCTCACGCTAAGACCTAATAACCCAAGAATTTTGTAGGCTAACTCTCCAACCTTTAACAAGATAACCTATCTCTCAATCCACACACAACCCAACAATGATTGCTGTGAACAACAAAGAGCACACAAGGCTCAATACAGAATTAAACAAAGATTGTGGGCTAGAAAGCTTAGAAATAAGCAAATAGAGCTATTAGGTTTCTCAATCTTAAATCTAAAGATGTGTAACCCTAGCAATGTGTTTTGGTACTCTATTTATAAGCCCTAACTTCAATCTAGCCGTTTGGAGTAGTCCAAAGTTTAAATGGTACTGTTTCTATGCTTGGGATAAGTCGTTTGTCTGCTTGTGTAATGGCATGCACGATCATAAATCAAAGGCCCACGATCGTGCATGATGATGTGGTAGCTTTTTAGACCTTCTGAAAATGCTAACTTGGCAAGTTGAAGAAAACGCATGATCGTGTCTTGGGATCGCACGATCGTGCACCTTGCTTGTGTGCACGAGGCTTCATCATGTAAGTGGCTCGTGTAGATTCCCACTTTGGTTTGCAAAGCTACTAGACACTAAATACACGATCGTGCATCCCTACACATGATTATGCGTAAGGGAAATGCATGATCGTGCATGGAGATGTATGCCTCGTGTGAATGGTTTTGGACTTAGCACCCTTTCTGCTTCTTGGTGCACGATCGTGTACCTTGATGCACGATCATGCGTAAGGAAAATGCATGATCGTGCATGATGGCACACGATCTTGTATTTTGCCCTGTTTTGAATAATCCTACAAGTTTCTTTATGAAAGATTAGATACATGACTTAGAGGATTATTGTATACATCAAAAGGGATCTTGGATCAACATTATAAAATATTTATAACCATTCTTTGTGAAATAATCATCAATTTTGGAGAAATTATTTTCTTTTTATATATTTATTTATTGTTATATGACAATTTAATTATAAAACAACATAAATTTTTATTTTAAAAAAATATCCATAAATTAAATGTTAAAAATTTTAATTTATTTATGCATTCTTTCTTAATTAGCAAATAATTAATATGTGTCTGTTTAAAGCCATAACTAAACAAAAATGGAAACTATAACAACTCATGTATAAATTCGTTGGTCAGAATTTCAATAAAATTTCAACCAAAATAGAGCTATGAGCGTGTTAGAGATGTTGTACTCTCAATAGCCTGACTTCTACCAAACAATTGGGGCTTGGATTCACTCAGAAAGCATTTTGATGGTTATGTTTTGAATTGAACTAAAGTGTATTGTCGAAGGTTAAGAGAATCACAATTCAAGGAACATGTTAACAGTAATTAGGAAACTTAAAATTAAAGGAGAGAATTGCATTAAATGAAGGTCTATACATGCTTGAAATTTAGAAACTAAAAGACATTGATATTTAAAGGTGAGAGTTTGAAAGCTAATGACATAAAAGAAAATAGATCACTTGCATAAACTATGAATTCTAAGGAGTTTGGATTTTGTTGATTAATTCTTGTTAGAGAGCTTTCTTCTTGTTCTCGATTTCCCTTTTATAGCCATAACAAATTAGAATTATGCATTGTGATAAAATCAACTTCTCCTTCTTTTGTTGCAACTTCCATGTTCGGATTATGGCAACTTCCACTTTGCTCCATGATGTAGTAGCTGTCACCATTCTTTTCTTTTGTACTTTGAAAGTCATAGCTTTCATTTTTAAGTAATGCTACATAACCATAAATTATGGCAACTACCATGTTTTTGCCCCTCCCCAAATCTTGTAACTTCCAGAGGAAACTAATGTACCATAGATTAATTCTCAATATGATCATTATCTCATGCCTATTTTCTTAGGTGGTTATTTTTTGCACCAACACTTACCCCTCACATGTGTTTGGTTGATGAAACTAAATATATGGTTTGAAAATCTATGATATTCTGCATTTTTCTTTCCTTTATAGCATTTGATTGCATTTGTAGAATTTCAGACTTGTTATAAAATTTCGTACATGTTTTCAAAATTCAAAAACTCTAGAATTCCATTCATGTTTATAGAATTCTAGAAGCTATAGAATTCCAAACTTGTCCACAAAATTTCAGAACTCTGAAATTCCATACATGTATGTAGAATTTCAAAACTGTATAATTTTAGACTTATTTGTAGAATTTTAAAACTGTAAAATTGTAGACTTGTTTGATGAATTCCACTCCTTTATAATTTTAAAACTGCAGAATTCCACACCTGTAAAATTTTACGAGTTGGTAATTTGGCATTTTTAACACTTTATGTTCAATTTAGGCTGAAACTTGAATCTTCACGTTGTCCAAAAGAAAACGCACATCACTATAACACTTCTTAGAAAGTTAAGCATCATTAACACCTGAAATTCTCAAGGTAGAAAGAGAAAGTCTCTTTACCACATCTTGAATACTTATGTTATTTTACACTTCCTACATTGAATGGCTTGTAAAAACTTATTCCTCTTCCAATATCAACGTTAATTCTAGCATTGAACGTCAAAATCAACCAACTCTCTTCATTCAAACAAGTAGTAACAAACTAAATAAAAAAAATAAACTTAAAAAAAACTAAAAGAACTAAACAGAAAAAAAAACTAAAATTCAAAATAAAAGATGACCACTTAGTCTATCCACCAATCCATTATTAGAATACAATGGCTGATACAAACCTACCTTAAAATACAAGTGGCTAACATAAGCCTACATGGTGACAGTCATGTCCAAACATGAAAAATTTTATGCAAAATAACAAGATTATTTGCATTTATAATTTTAGATTACTATTCATGTATATAATCTTAACAAAGAAAAATGCATATTCGGTTGGCTTGACTTCCAACTTTCATGTAATGCTTATTGAATTATTTTCTTTTTGCATATTATAGTAGTCCTGAAGTAACACTTACCGCCTTAAAGATAACTTCATGGCCTCAAAGAAAATCCATAAAAAAATTTCCATATTATTAAATTTGAATTTTAAGGTAGTTTTTTACTAAATTCCAACACCTTTCAACCGACTTCTTCCATCTTTATGTTCATTAAAGACATTTTTTCTTGGATTTCTCCACTTCTTATTGTTTTTTATATACCATGATAGCTCTTTGATTTGCCTCTTTTTCTCCCGAAATTCCTGAAGATTTTTTATAGGACGCCTCTTGGAATTTTCTTTGGGCTGCCCTCTTTCTTTATAATATTGTTTTCTGACTTTTAAAAGGTTTTTAAGCACTTTTTATTTATCTATAGACCTCCAAATTTGAATTATTTTTGGTCCCTATGACTTTTGCATTCGACACTCCATTTTGAAAGAATTCATAGAAGAATGATAAACAAATAAAGGTTGTCTTATTTAAAATTTAAATGCAGAATTTTTGTCATATTTTTTAGCATTTAAATTCAATGAATTTAAAGGAGAAGTTGGGACATGCCCATGCTGTCTTTGGAATTTCAATTTAGAAACCTTCCTTTGAAAGGTTGATTGATGGAATTCCTTTGGATCTAGGTTGTTTTCTTTAAATTTTTTATGCAGAATATCTCGATAGTGCTTTTTAGCACTTGAATTCATTTGCTTGCCCTTTGAAAATGTTTTAGCTATTTTTTTTTGAATTTAAAAGAAAACGACAGTGAGGAAAAAACTTTACATTTTTGGAAGGTTGGTAATGAAAATTCTGCCCATCTTCTTTTAACTTTCCGAAGTAGTTTCTTGTCTTCCTAGAATTCATTGGCCTTTTAAACTTGTTAACATTTTGAGGCTTAATGATTTTTGATGGTTTAGACTCCTTTTTTTACTTGCAAAGACACTTCAACATTATTATTAGATAAATTTTTAAGCTTAGGAACCCAAACTTTTCTTGTAATGCCCTTCTTTTTGCCTTTTTTGTTCCTAGAAAGTTTGAATCCTTCAATGGTAGAATTAGAAGATTCAAATAAAGAAGTTGAATGAACTTGAATTGAAGGGAATGGAAACTTATTTGGGAGGGTTGAAAAATTGTGCTTTATTTCTTCTTGATCAGTTTTTTTATTTGGAGAAGTCACAACATTCAAGTAGGACTCCTCTAGACATTTCTGCTTGGCCCCAGAGCCTTTTTGGAGAATATCTGTCATGACCTTGACCCAGGGTACGTGACCAGGTTAGTATCAGAGCTTATGGTTTTATTTTATGCTTATTTTGCTCTTTAGAGGGTCCGAGTCTTTCTTGAAACTGCTGCAGTATAGGATTCACACTCGTCTTGATAATGTCATTCTAAATTCTATTATTATTTTTATTCTATAGAGAGTTTCAGAGGCCGAGGAGGGCCAAGTACGCTAGGAGTGCACAGAGGCGCGCATTCGTCCTATGAGTCAATTTCATATTTATGATTTGCTCGTAGAATTAAATTCATTCCATTATATTATTATCATTACCATATTCATTTAGCATGGACATGCATTATTCATATTAATTACTATATATATGGGGACAGACATTAAATTATATTTATATAATATATTATATAAAATGTTATGCATATTTGTGAATGTATGTTTTGATATGACTGTGATGTGATACGGACGGAGGATGGTTGTGGAACAAGCAACCTGGTGGTGTCACTAGACTGTGTGCACATAGGAGTCAGGTATGATTAGATGTTTACGATGGTATGGACGGGGCTTGCTCGTGAGATGCTCCGGGCGCCGATCCTTTTTATTTTATTTATCTTGTTCTTTTTACGGTGGCTTGCTCGTGAGGTGCTCCGGGTGATCGTTATTGATTAAGGTTTGGGGCTTGCTCATGAGATGCTCTGGGCGCTAGATGATAAATATTGGATATAAGTGAACCGTGTGGATAAGAGAGCTTAACAGGCTATAGGAGGTTTAGAGGTCTATTAGGTGTTCTACCTCGATTCTCCTCCATGAACGTTTGTTGCATTCATGAATGGATTGAGTGTATTTATATTATATAAATATTTATATTGTGTGACTGCTTGTGAGTTAGGTTGCATTTTATAAATATGTTATTGATTCACTCAGTGAGGTCTGAGTCCCCTCAACTTATTTTTTAGGATTCTTCTGATCAGATCGCTTCTCATACTTTTTTCTTCCTCTCTGATGCTATTATGTAGGTTTTGATTATATGCATGAATTGTCATTAGAACTCTAGTACTGCAATAGTAGCCTATTTTCTTAGGATGATGTATTTGCTATGTCGGATATGTATTCCTATATATTATTATTATGATACTGATATTGCATGTGTTTATTTATTTATGAATAAAATGTGAGTGTATTATGGATATGTTTAGCCCTGAGAGACTTTAGCTAGTTATGATTATGGTGTATCTATGCATGCGTTTACCAGGTTGATTTATATATTTCTTTCAAACTAGAATATATAATTCTGGCATATTATGTATGTTTATGGATGTGTTGGTAGATTTAGGCTTGCTATAGGTTTCGGTAGCTAATCACTTTCCCATTCCTTAGCGCCAATCAGACTCCTTTTTTTACTTACAAAGACACTTCAACATTAGTATTAGATAAATTTTTAACCTCAGGAATCCAAACTTTTCTTATAATGAACTTCTTCTTGCCTTTTTTGTTCTTAGAAGGTTTGAATCCTTCAATGGCAGAATTAGAAGCTGTAAATAAAAAAGTTGAATCAACTTGATTTGAAGGGAATGAAAACTTATTTGGGAGGCTTGAAAAATTGTGCTTTATATCTTCTTGATCACTTTATTTATTTGAAGAAGTCACAATATTCAAGTAGGACTCCTCTAGACATTTCTCCTTGCCCCTAAAGCCTTTTTAGAGAATTTTATTCCTACCAATTTGGTGGACTTCATCTTGCTTGTTGATGGATTGTTTAACATCATGATAACCTTGAGAAGACTGCCCTGCTGAGCTTCTCAATAGTGGTTTGCTTTACGGACTTCTCATCAGCTTGAATAGAAAGCCAATTTGAAATTTTGACTTCTTGGACACCTTGGATACTAAAAAAGGGTTGTCCTTTGTACTCTTTTAAAGGTGTTTGCCTAACCAAATTTGAATTCCTTTATCTAGCATTGTGATTACTTTGGATTCCTAAGTGCTTTTCATTTAAGAGTCTGTTGTATAGCATTAAAAGTCCCAGTAAGAGCCTTGATAGACCTTTCAACATTACTAGTTTTCTCATTAATTCTACTCTAGAAACTTGAACTAATGTAGAGGAAATTTATCCCACCGTTGTAGAAACATCGTGTGTTGTATTTGAAGATAAAAACATTGTTATTTCTTATAAAAAAAACTAATGACATAACCCGTGTTCCACTAGGCATGCATGCCATATAATTGTTGGTCAGGATTTCAGCAAAATTTTGACCAAAACAAAGCTACGAGCATGCCAAAGAGGTTGTACTCTTATTAACCTGACTTCTACCAAATGATTAGGGTTTGGATTCATTGTGAAAGTATCCCAATGGTTATGTCTTGAATTAAACTAAATTGCATTATTGAAAAAGTTTGGATAATTAAAATGGAATTCAAGGAACATGTTTGTGGACTCCCGATTTTTGGATG
>CANYLF012668312.1:0-19840 GCA_948193215.1 Bocquillonia castaneifolia
CGGCTTCCCTAGACTGTATTAGGACATGGTAGGGCTTACTATAAGAAAGGAGACTGCAAGTTCAGATAGGAACGGAAGCTACAACATCTCCCTACGATGTTAGCAAGCTACCCAAGCAGGGGGCAAATCTCATCTTTCTCAATCGATACCATTGAATACCTTGATGATCAGGACGAGTAAAGCAGCCAAGCAACCTATGGAACAATCATCAAGTCGTACCCTCTGCATCATCGGATTGGTAGAACAACCGGTGGTTCAAACATCTTGTGGCGGCAAAAATAGAATGCGGTTTACTACAACTTCCAAACATGCAAGAAGGTAGGCAAAAACATTTAGTATGACACCTAATACTGCATATCATTCAACACTTCATGGAAAATGCAAGCATTTTTGCATAACATGTTGAATTCTTTTGCACATATAGGCACTCATCTGTAAATATAACCAACACCTTGCACGGCATGTGCATTTGCAAGAAGAACACATCATTCATATATGCACAAATAACCAACATCATATATTATGCATATATCCATTACATGCATACATTGTACAGGCAACTAGGAAACTCATGAAGATTTAATCAAAGGAATGAGAGCACTCTTACCATGGAAAATGACCCCATGATAACCAGAGTCTTCTTAAATGCAACATAATGAACAACTCCGACCTAACAAAGTGAAAGGAACAAACTAACCCTACCAAGATATTGGGAACAACCAAGCCAAGCAATAAAAGAAGACCAGTCTAAATGAGCTGCAAGAGGACACCAATAAGGGGTAAAGAGAAAAAACTAGAATACAAGAATGTCAATACGGGACTAGCAGATAAGACTGATGGAAACCCTACTGGGAACAATCTCTGCTAGGGCGCTGCACCAACCAGATTAGAAGGCATGTCACATGCAATGCGTGTTCTTGCACCATACACAAGAAGCCACCTTACAGAGACAGTTTGAACCGATTGATAAAATTCCATCAATACAACTAATGCTAATCTGGAGCTATCAATTAGGCCTTTCAGCTCTTGGGAATAGAAAGCCACTACCATGAATAAAAGAAAGACAGATGACACCATCAACAAGGAAAAAGGAAGCCCAACCAGAAGAATCACATGTGTGAGCGCACACAGATGTGGGAGTAATTCATCAACAGGCAAGGAAAACCAACCCAGAACAAGAAGATGCTATTGGTGCACTAAAGAGATGAACTCCAAAAATTGAACAAAGACGATCACGAGATCGGGGGCAAAATGACTCATCCTCTGTAGGCAGAATGATCCTGCTTTAAAAGGAACAAAGAGAAATAGAACAATCAAAACTCGAGAGCAAGTTAGATTGTTACCAATAATTGGTTCATTCCCTTTTCAGGCGTACTAGAGCACCAAGAACAATAAGGGGACATGTTAATAGAAAGATCAGATTCACACATGCTATCAATAAAAACCACACCCTTACAATCTCGGGATGAGAACTTCCCAGAACAATACTGCCAACTACACTGAAACTTTTCAAGCCTGCTTAGTTTTACCCATGGTAAAAGACAGGCCCTGAAATAGAAAATATCTGAGTGGGTCAATGTTGTAGAGAAATGATAATCTTCTACTAACTGAGAAGAATGCCAGGGTCAACACTAGGGTGAGAATTAGAATCAGTTTGGGAATCTTCAGAACTATCCAAGCCAGAACCTCTCAAAACCCTCAGTAAGCACTATCATCAGAATAAGGGCAAGAATTGAAAATTTTAAGAACAAGACGCCCAAAACATGACACCCAGAAATAGGATGCTAGAGCAAGAGGCAGAGAATTTAGAACTGGAACCTTCAAGACCAGAACATTCCAAAACTACCCATTTCACCCTAAAAACTTCACGATCATCAGAATTTCGTAGACATAAAAACTAGAACATGTCAAAAATGCACATTTAGAATCAAGACTCGATAAAGTTGTCTTTAAGACTAGAACTGTCAGCAATAAGACTATAAGGGTTAGCATCATCAGAATCAACCTCCTTCAAAACAAGAGATAGAATTCTTAGAGCAAAATCAGAGCAAAAGCCCAAACCAGAAATTCTTCAAAACTAAAATTCAGAAGGTAGAACTAGAGCTCCTAGAACCAAGATCAGAATCCATACAGACTCTAGTGAGAATTATTGGTAATCACTTGAATCATAAGTCTGTCTGTCAAGGGTCCCAAATGGAGTTGCCAAATTACAGACAAGGAGGTTTTGCCTCAGAGCCTGAGCCATGACTAGTAACTACGGGACTATGTGTTTAGCTGCTAGGCTGAAGTGAGAGTCACCACCCGAATTAGCATCGGGAATGTCTTACAAGGTGTACACCTTGATTCCTCTTAAGAATACGAAAGATGCATTGACCCTTGAGATTCAAGGATCAGACTTATCAATTCCTGAGAGTGATTCTTTACCCAATACTCCTAGTATTATACCAACCTTCATTCCTTCTACCAAAGCAATAACAACACATACAAACATGCAATGGTGAGTTTCTAATAACAAACAAGGATTGATTTTAACAATTACCAACCATTAATTAGGGTTAATTAACATGCATAAATGAGAATAAACACATAACACATCAATATAGCAACATAACCTAGGGTTTCTACCGTTTTAGACCTAAAATGATTACCAAATAAGCATTAATAACCAATTTCATGCATTAAAACTTCTAAATAATTACCAAAGAAGTTTTAAAAGCTTATCTCATCACTACATTCCACATGAAAGTTACTGTATACAACTATACAGATTCGTACATAATCGTTTAAAGCCCAATGCTATAGGGGGAAGCAAAACAGGGACCAACGCCACTTGTGGGAGTGGCATTCGAGCCCAACGCAACTTACCTATAGGCGTTGGTGCCTAACGCCACTCCTGGCAGTGGAGTTGGTGGCCAGGATAACAACAGCATGCATGTTTTGACAAAAAGCACAATTTTTGGGTTTACCAAGCCCAAAAAACTCAAGTATAGAGACGATTATGCACAAAACATTCACCAAAACATGTTATAATGCATAAATCATGGCAAACACATCCTAAATCTAAGCATGACATCCAATAAACACAAAAAGATGCAAGCTTTGTATGCAAAACATCCAAAAGACATAAACTTTATACGTAAAACATGCAAAAGATGCAAACTTTAAACTTAAAAAAATAAAACAATTCAATTTCACATTTAATATTCAAAGAAATAAACTTTATACATAAAAATATGCAAAGAAAACAACTTTATGCATAAAAACACAAAAAGCAACAACCTTTATGCCTTAAAATCCAAAAAGACACAATTTTTTATGCATTAAACATAAAAGAAACAATTTTTATGATTTAAAACATGAAAAGAAATAATTTTTATGCATTCAAAACATGATTATGACATTGAATGATTCAGATATGAAAAAAAAACATGCAAAGAGATCAACTTTCACCTTTCATAATGCATATACATGGCATTTAATGACATTTAAACAAAACAAACATGCATAAACAATATTTAAACATGTAAAACAGAAATTTACAGCAATAAAACAAATAAAATAAAATGTTTATGACATGTAAAACATGAAAACATGCCAAAAACAATGAAAATACAAAGAAATAGAAAACTTACCTTGCAAGAAATCAATTTGAAAGTGCTTGAGTACCCTCAGATTTGATTTGAGTGACTTCTAATTACTTTTCATTGATTTAGAGTTGCTGGAGATTCACTTCAATGGATTGAAAACTTCAAAACGCCTCTATGAATGCAAAAATACCAACTTTAAAAGCCTTTTGTGTTTTTTCAATGTAAAATAGTCTAATGTTTTGGCAATCAAGTTAATTTAGAGTGTTGATATGACAAACCAAACCCTAAATTTGTGTGAACAGCTACCTCCCCCCCAAAACCCAGTTTTAGATGAGTATTGATAGCCAAATTATCTTAATTCTTAAGTTAGGGTTAAGAGCATCACTTTCCTAATGAAAATCAATGACTTGAGCTTAAAGCTAAGGTTATTTTGGTGAAAAATAGCCTTACATCCTTGGGACGCATGTACGACTCATACAGGCCATTTCGGGCAAAAATAGGTTGAAATCGGGCATTTATGTTGAAAATCATGCAATTGGTGTTGGAGGCCCAATGCCAATCTTCCTTGTGACGTTGAGATACTTGTAGAGAAAGTTATGATGAAAACCGTCTGAAAAATTAACTATTATGCTGAAAACAGAGGTTTTGGGTGAAAACATGCTTTGAAAGCTTAGAAAATGATTTGATTGTGGCTATGCAATCTCTAAAAAGCAATTGTAAACTCAATTCATGCTATTTAAAAATGAATGATCATCACTGGGCCACCGAGCCGCTTCCACATTCCTGCATCAAAAAATTAGTTGTTAACACATGTCTTCTATTAAGTCCATCGCTTATTGATGTGTCTTATTCATAAAACTTCCATTTGCCGCCGCATTTAGACTTAGCCTCATTTGGGGTGAAATGCATTGGTAAAATGTTTGTACAACCAACCAATCCGGGAGATCATGATTAGGGCATCTCCTAAATAAGTCCTTGAATCATTCCAAGCTTTATATAGTGATTCATCATGTCCTTGGGAGAATTTGGTGATTGCTTCTCGGAGCTTAGCTGTCTCAGTAGCCAGAAAATACTTGTTCAAAAAGGCTTGTGACAACTCGACCAATGTATTTAAAGTACCCAGTAGCATAGATGAAAGCCACAACTTGGCTTTATAACATAATGAGAAAGGAAAATGCCTCAATCGTATAACCTTGGGTGTGACTCCATTCATCTTGATAGTTGCGCAAATCTCCAAGAAACTCAAAAGGTGTGCATGTGCATCTTGATTCGCAATTCCACTACCTCTAAATTGATTTTGTTGGACCATTTGGACTAAAGTAGGCTTGAGCTCAAAGATGTTCGCAACGATTGGAGGTCCTAAAATGGAATGACCAATGCCATTGTGAGTAGGCATGGCATATTCTCTTAGCGGCCTTTATTGGTTCCCATTGCCATTCAGATCATCATTACCCTCCGAAGGTATGCCCACCATTGCTTCCTTCAATAGAGCTTTGAACTTCCTTCTTGCAACTCTAATTCGGGATAAAGTTCATTCGATTTCGGGGTCAAAGTTAAGGGGCAAGTTCATGCACCTACAAAAACCACAAAAGAAAATAAGGGACAAGCACTAAAAACTAACAAAACAAGCAAAGAAAAGAAAAGTAAATTCTTGAATTAATCATTCAAACAATCAATCAATATCAAAATAAAAGACACTGAATCCCGGCAGTGGTACCAAAAATTTGGTCAGCCCGCAAGTGTACAGGTGTCAAGTTATAGAAGTGGTGAGTATGAGTATTGTCTCTCAAGCGATTAGGTGGTTTTGAGTACAAATTGTAAAGGCTCAAATGATTATCCAAGCGATCAATTCGAGTTTGAAAGCAATTAAAGCTAAACAATTAAAGTGGCTAAACTAAAATTCAATTATAATTCAATTAAACTAATAAATCAATCACCAAAGCAAAACTCAATTAAGGAACAAAAATTAACTAAAAGTAAGCAAGCAAACTCAAACAAAAACTTGGTGAATTGAAATTCAAACAATCACTAAAAATACTCTAGAATGTGATTCACTCAAACCAAATAATTATGGAAAGAATATGAATGCAAAAGGGAAGATAATGTCAAACTCAAACATAAGTGGGTGAGAAGGGTTTAGGAGGCTCCACTCTATCTCTAGAGCAAAGCCTAAAATTAATAAGGTGATAAAATTGATTCTCACCAAATCCTAACACCTAACAACTTAAATAAGCACTTAACGACCCTATTATCCCTATTAATAACTTTAAAAGCTTTCACAATCAAAGCATATAAATATTCTTATGTGTTAATCCATGATAAACAACATTTCTTGATATCATTTATCAATAAACATGCATTTATGAGATTCCTATATAACATAACACCCAATCAAACCACACATAAGAAACCCTTAGTGAGAGAAAACATTAATCAAGCCCAAACACCCAAAATCAAGACATAATCAATAGGAATGAGTTTCACCCATTCTAGAGCAAACAAGCCTATTCACTAAACATCATCAACATACAAAAAAACAAAAATAAAGAGAATGAGTGAAAGGATATTATGCATAATTGAAGACTTAAAAATAAACTTTCAAAAGTAAAGGAATTAGAAGGAAATAAGTTATTAGTTTAACATAAAATGATAGAAGTGTTTACGAATTTTTAGTAACTAAAACCTAGATTAAGCTAATGAAAACCAAAGAGAAAATATTAGTTTCTCTCTCTAAAACTAGCCCTAAAACACTACAAATGGCTGCTTCTCTCTCTCTATTGAACCCTAAAATATTATATTTATAGTGTCCCACACATAAGCCCAAGAAAACCCCAAAATACCTCAAAAAATACTCAAAAAATGGCTTAAAATCAGGTTTTTTATCGTCAGACAAGACTAGAGCAAGTCTAGATCGGACTCCATTCTGCTGGTCTAGTCTGAAATTTTGATTCTGCCAATTTATGCTCCTTTGCCTCTGGTCAGAACGTACCGAAACAGGCCAGACCGCACTTCCATTCTGAAGATTTGGTACTTCCTCAAAGAACGATCCAATAGGTAACCAGACGGGCAAAAGGGATATCTTGGTCGTCTAGAGTCCGAATTGAGAAATCATTGAGGCTAAACTAAAGTTCAGGTACTTCAATTCACCTTTTATAGCTTGGACTGAATCCTTCATTTTAATGCCCAAAGTGCTTCAGGGAATTTTGCTTGTAGCTCCCTCATCCTAGCTCCAAATACACTGATTCTTGCTTTAATTCACAATAGATAAGTGGTGCGAGAAATGTGTAGTTTTTTTATCCCAAAAATCTTCATTCTTTATCCATTCCAACTCTCCAAAGTTGACCGATTTGTGACACCGTTAACTAGCTCTTCGAGGTTTGAACCTCCAAATGGCTCCTAGAGCTCCCAAACAGTTAAAACTTACTAACTATGTTAAAAACACAACAAAACAAGTGTAGATCATTCATTAATACTCAAGAATTATAAAGCAAATGAATTAACACTTGAATGGTGCAAAGCTAAGGAAAATGCATAGTTTTAAGCCCAAATTGGTTCAAATTCCCCTAACTTAATACCTGTAATCCTAGGATTCCTATGTGTGTTTCACACACATCACGTCCTAAAGAATGGAGGTGAAGGAGAATAGATATGCTTCCAAGGTGATATAATTAATATCTAACCTAGTGTATATAAATTATTTTTAACAGTCCTAAGTCTAAATCATGCATTGGGATTCATTTTAACTATTTAATTTACCTGGTAACACTTACTTTTCATTGTTTTTAGTTATTTGACCATTTTTATGCAAAATAAGGAAATTAATAGCGTTTGATTAATATGGAAATCGTAATTCATACATCTAATAAAATAGAGATGTGAAAGCATCATAAATTAGGTTTAAGGATACAAATAGTGGTTGAAGCGTGCCTAATCGTATCCTGGGCTTTCTAGGATCATCAGACCGGGACAAAAACACCAAGATCCATCAAACTGAGCCAGGGAGGCTTCTGGGCACCTCAACTGAGGCATGTGCACCTCAAAGTAGAGACGTATGCCTCTAGGGTTTGTTGTACACCTCTAGGGTTTGTTGTGCGCCTCAATGTTGTCTCATGCACCTCTAAAATGTTTTGTACGCCTCTGTCGTTTCCTAGAATGTGATGAACAATTTCTGAACTTAATTTAACCTACAATTTTAATTCAAAATGAATCTAAACATAAACAAGATGCCCATAACATATTACAACAAGAGATTACATCATAACAATAATGAAAAATCCTAATCTAAGGGTGATGAATGCGTTCTTAAGATCTCTTGAGTTCAAATCATCATATCAATGATTCATCCTCTTATAAATGAATATAACATCCATGAACATGCAAAATAAGAATTAACACAAGTTAATGAGGGCAAAATAGAATGAGTAATTAAGAACAACTAAGAACAAGTTAAGAACATTCAACAATAATCAAGAACACAACAAGAACATAAGAACAATATAATAAAAAAAAGGTTAGAAAAAGGCTTATGATCATCGTGTATGCATGGTTCTTGGGCTCTTATCTTATCAGATTAGGGGTTTAGAATTACCGTATTGATCTTGAATGCCTAAGATCTTCATCAGAACTTTGTTAGAACAACCTTTGTAAAACCTTTAAGAAAGCCAGTTAGATCTTCTAAGAATGACTAGAAGTAAGTTTTTAGCATTCCTCGAAGATCTAACCTCTGAATTCTTTAGAGCTTAGCTAGAGAGAAGGCTCAAAAGAAAGTAGGTGACCTAGAGAGAAAAGAGAGAATGTTGTTCTAACCATTGTATTCGGTTGAGAAGAGGTGATTATAAGTGTTGGTGGTAGAAGGTTTATATAGTGTTTAAATGAGGTAAAATAAGGAAGTAATGTTAAGTAAGATGATTTAAGTTGAATTGATTTACTTTGATTTTAGGTAAAAAAAAGGAAGGTTGAATCTAATTTAAAATGGTTTAGAGTGGCTGCCAAATCAATTAAAATGGGTTCAAGCTTCAAAAATCAACTTTGAGTTATTGTTCTTCATTTCTAGACCGAAGCTGGGGAGCACGCCTCAACCTTGGGCCTTGTACCTCAAGATTGGATCATGCACCTCAAGCTAGAGCCGTACGGGCCTAGGTTGAGGTGCACTCCTCATCCTAGAGGCGTACGGCCCTAGGTTGAGGAGCAGGCATAATTACAGCCGCGTTTGGCCTGTTTTGTGATACTTTGGCCTATTTCCAAACCCTAAACCTCAATGAAATCCAATTTGAACTCTGAATCAAGGCCTAGAACATCAGAAGTTAGCTCTAATGGTCAATCCAAAGTCAGAACCACTTTAAAATCAAATCAAAACAATTTTAAGATCAATCAAAACTCAAAAATCAATTTAAAACCAAATCAAAACCTTTTAAAAAACATAATTAGAAGTTCTTTTGGCATTCAAACAGTGTACCCTAAGTAAAAAAATTACTCTCTAATCATCATCTGGGCTTCCAGCACTCCGTTCCTACATGCATCCAAAAGGTAGGTCTCTACATACGGCTTGCATACACCCTATAGAGACCATTAATCATATTCTTATGCATTGTGCTCACTAAAGACCACTGTGGATGTGGTTTACCCATCAACTTCATATTCCTTGTGCTTTGCCCAAAACTGTTATGGTGTTCTTGGTATTATGAAAATCTTTGAGGTACAAAAAGTTTTATAGTAATTTATGGAATGCCTTATGGTATTTCTTGATTTAGGAGGTCTGGAAAAATCAAAATAGAAGGACATTTGAAAATTTAAGACCAAAGTTGGAAGATACCATAGTCAAATGTATTTCTCAAGCTATATTCCACTTTAAATTGTGCAACAACTCTTTTCCTTATTTAATGTACATATGTTTATAGATGCTTTGGAGATATTTTTTTCTCCTGAATAATTTGTTTTGCCTTTTTTGGTGATGTAGCCTTTAGTTTGCGAAACCCCTATTTTTCGGCTTTTTCCACTTCTTGTGGTTTGATAAAGCTCATCATTAATAAAAAAAAAAAAGTCTAAAGAGATATTACATGAAGAGAATAGAAGAGGGGAACTTAATTACATCAATAGCAGAATATGGAAAACATGGGTATTTACATCTAACCAAGAACATTGCTAAGT
Source organism: Bocquillonia castaneifolia (assembly GCA_948193215.1). NCBI lineage: Eukaryota > Viridiplantae > Streptophyta > Magnoliopsida > Malpighiales > Euphorbiaceae > Bocquillonia > Bocquillonia castaneifolia. The sequence goes on from CANYLF012668312.1 coordinate 9,735, forward strand.
AGATACTTTTGTACAAAATTGCCTCTTCACTTTCCCTACAACAATAGAAGTCCATCAACAAAGAAGTCATAAGAAGTGAAGGGGGCAACAAAGTGAACACCACACCAACAATGAACCTTAGTCCAAATAGCGTAAGCAAATTTATAATGGATTAAGAGCTGTTCTTGCGTTTCAATCTCTCCACAAAAGCAACAAGAAATGAAAGAGCTATCCAAGAGATTTCTATTAACCAAAAACTGGTTTGAGGGTAACATTTTATGTAGGACTAACCAATTAAAAAACTTTACCTTAGGCATAATAATGGAGCTCCAACTAAGGTTAAAGTGAGTGGACATGTTGCTACTCAATAAGAAATTCATAGAAAATAAAAAATATCTAATTAGTCCTAATTTTGGTGCGAAGTCATGATAAAATTTGATTAACATACGAGGATGGAAAGTAATGTCGAGGACATCTGCGCTACAGAACTCAAAGTTAAGTTATGGTTGTCTTACAAAACTTAAAGTTGGAGGACTGTCGTGTTAAAAAAAAATAGGGATGGTGATGGGAGAGAGAAGAAAGTTAGGGAATTGTCAATGAAAATTACCCAAAAAAAAAGAGGCAAGAGGTGCAAAAAAGCGCTTCACCACCCTTAAACTTTTTTTTGACTCAAATAGACCCCTAACGTTACAAAACGCTGGTCGTTTAAGCCCTTCCATTAACTAGATTATAATATTGTTTACTTTAAAAATAAACCATATATTTTAAATTGTTTATCTTCTTATTTTTCAGAAATAGAAAACAGATTATTTACTGATTTTAATTATTTTGTAGTAACCAGAGCTTTATAGAAAGGAATTTTCAAAACTTGGGAAGAAACAAAGTATTCATTAATGAATTATGATGAAAAACCAGGTTTTAAAGGATTTTATGATCTTGCAGAAGCAAAACATTATGCATTTAGTAGATTAGGAAGTAATTATTATGTCATAGAGTCAGTATACATTGATGAATTTTCTTTTCAAGCAGCATCAGTAGAGTTAGACACTAATAGAGAGTACATTACTTTAGAAAAGCTCGGGAATAGAAAAGTCAATACATGTATGCATGAAATATCATTAGAAAAACATAGAATTTTTGAAAATATATTCTCTAAAGAGTTTTATCTCGAGATTACATAAAAGGAGGAGGAATTACATCTTTAGAATTGTACAGAGAAGAGAAAGACAGAAGAACATGTAGACAGACACAGCATTGCATTAAACTATCAGAAGATCAGTTAGATTGTCCATGTCTATTAAATTATAGATTTTTTAAGACCAAAGTAAGGTTCAAAGATTTTAAGTCTTTATCATATACATCAGAAATAAATTACAAAAAGTTTGGCAATTATAAAGGAGATATACAGTTTTGTTTGGAGACAGGAATAGTAGAACAAGTTTTATTATCTTCACCAAATCAAGCGATGCATTTTACAAATCCCATTAGAACATGTATATATATATTTAAAAAAGCCAATTTACACTAGCTATTGATGGAAACAGAAGAATCATTCACAAAACCAGAAGTACCATTACCTACTTCTTATCATATATATATTTCAATTCCAACGGACCTATTTGAACCCTCTAAAGATTGGTTACAACCATGGGAGTGTCCTCTCGAATGGTATCAGCATATTAAGAGATATAGAGGTTTTATCTAGAGCCAAAATTTTCACATAAGATTGAAAGAAGATTATCATCTTTTCCATGAAAATGCATTTGTAAAAATATTTTTAGCCCCAGATTTTTGGGATAATTTGCAGTTTTGACCCTTTGAGGTCTGTACCCAACATTCAAAATGTAAAGAAACAGAGTATGACTTAAAAAATTCAAGGACAGGCAAATAGTGGAAGAATAAAGCAATAGTGATTTTACAGCTCAAGGGCATCTTACAAGGCCCAAGCTTCTCCATATAGTTTTCTTTAGTTTTAAACAAAAATAGTATACAGACGCAAAAAAGCAGACATAATATATTCTTCAGTACCACTTTTCCCAGTACAACAGCAATAGATAACAACACATCATCCTTACAGGATCACAACAGCAAGAATCTTATCTCTTTAGCATATTATCTTTTTAGCAGAAATAATTGGCAGAAAAATTTTTCTTTCTTTGCCCTTCGGTTTAAAAATATTTGAGGGTATTAGATACTAGTATGGAGTAGTTTCCATAACTAGGCTGTATTAAGTATTATTATGATGAAATAAACAAGTACATCTTTTATAAGTTCATCTTCTCTTCTTTCCTTAAGTAAATATCTTTTAATTATTCTTATAAATATTGTCAATTGATTATTTTCTTATTCTTCTTATATAATTCGTATCTCTCAAAGAATACCAACAATCCATGTAGTACCATGTCTTCAGCTTGAAAAATCATGTTATTATCACCGTTATTGGTGGGAAGATTGGTGAAGTTCTAGAAATTCTTTGAGATATTCAAGAAATATATGAGAATTAATAAAACTTGATTGATTTGATAATATTTATGCTAATCATGACTCGGGTTCTGAATATTGAGAAAGAAGAAGGATAACTTATAAAAGAATTAGTTGTTTATCTCAATTATAAAATCATATGCTTGATACCTAGGTTTATCTATAAACTTTTTCAGTTAGATACATTAATAAGTGCAGAGCTAGAAGATATAAACATTAGACATTAATTTACACATAGAAAATACAGAAGTAGATTGTGATTTATGTAAAAATCCAATCATAGTTTCTCAAGCTAGACATATACAACTTTTAAAACTTATACAAGAAATAGTAACATTTTGGTATAATATTTATTATTTTGATACATTCCATAATCATCAAATTCCAAAAAGCTTAGAAAGATTTCATTTTTAACCAAGAATAATAATAATAGTAATCCTAAATTTAACTCATCAATAAATGGTTTTTTAGATTCTATTATTTTGAAAGACTTGTCCAATATGGACACTAGGTTACAATTAGAACCAAGATTAAATAGAATTATAATAATAGAAATAGAAGCGCATAATAAGATACATCAGAATATAGAACAAGACCGATAATTCGATGAAACCACCAATTCGTCAGTAGAAGAAATATGTAATTGTTATGAAATAGATTATAGAATAGAAATTTCTAGAGTTATGCTTAAATATCTCAAAAAAAATATATGTATCAGAAAGCGGAATCATTAGACATCATGAATAATATACTAATAGAATATAAGATTTATAAAAATATTAACTTAGTAGATTTATCTAACAGGGAAAAGAGAACATCTTTAATTAGAACTTTACAAGAAAATAAAAATGCAGAATTTAAAAATCATTCAGAATTTCACATAGGAATAGATGAAGATCTCAAAGAACAACCATATAATAGTGTAACCCTTATATAATAGTAGATGATATATGTAATTGCATAGAAATAGAAATCAAGATAGGATTATATACATTAATGGTAGAATATTTACAAAAAGTAGACCATGATCTTAGAAAAAGAAAATAGCCACCTACTCCTAGTAGGAGTATTAGTTACAACAATAACAGAAGGTGACTAGAACCGGTAACAAATCTAGTAGGGTATTCCCCTCCTTATACTGATCTATTATTGGTATCTGTCTAATTCAAAATTATTTTGATATATTATTCTGATCTATTATTCTGAATCCATGAGAGCTAAATATAAAGAAGCTAAGAAACTTTTTAAAGTAAACAAGATTATAATAGAAGATCACATTAACACTATTAGACAGATTAAAGAAAATATTAGTCTTTTTAGGAATAATTATATAGTAGAAATGGTAATAGAACATTCAAGATGAATTAGAAATTTAGATTTTATTGTTAGTTCATATATAGCAGAAAATAATGAGTTACAAAAGATATTAGACTTTTATTATTTTTAGATGGGATTAGATAGTCAATAAAACACATTTCAAATAGTATTACATTCAATAATATATCAGAATAATTTTGAATTATACATTCCTCATAGAGATTTGATATATACAAATTTATACTTACAAGAAAGTATAGACATAGTACAAATTAATAATATAATTTATTATATAAATAAAATTATTGATGAATTAATTGCATTAGACAATATAGATTTACAACATGTTAGTTAATCTAGAATACATTAATCAAACACACAATTTAATATTAGGAAAAATACAAAAAATAGAAGGAAGTATAGAAAATCAGAATCATAATATAACAACAAGAGACATATTAGACATATTAGAATCAATAGAAAAAGCATTAAAAGAAATAAAAGAAACAATAACAAGAATTAAAGTTATAGAAAAAGAATTAATCGATATTAAAAATTTCAGTAAAATAATAAACAGAGATATAATAGGAATATGAGTGAAGAAAGTCATTTATATATATATAATTCATTAATGAATCCTTTGTTTCTTCCCAAGTTTTGAAAATTCCATTCTGTAAACCTCTAGTTACTACAAAATAATTAAAATCAGTAAATAATATGTTTTCTATTTCTGAAATATAACAAGATAAACAATTTAAAACATGTGGTTAATTTTTAATATCCATGCTCCACAAATTATCTAAAAGACACTATTGAAATTCATCTACTAAATTTAAACTTCTATATCTTTTAATGTCTAGCCAACTAGTCATTAATTTAATATTTCCAAAATTAAGATATGTAAAACCTGGATTTTTAGAGATAATAATATTATTATTATTAATGTTTTCTAAAGATGAATGATTTGTATATTCTTTTATAACTAGTGATGAAGGTGATAATAAACTTGAAGACGAAGATGATGAACTGCTTATTATTACTGGTATATGATGATGTACTTAATGGTGCATATAATGAATTGTTTGATGTGCTTGATAAATTTTTTGTTATTACTGGTCTACTATGATGATTAGAATTTGTGGGATGTGTTGGCCTAAATGAAAGAGATGAATATGTTCTGTAATTATTCTGTTCTATATGATGATTATGGTTAAATGGTCTGTAATTATGCTCTACTACATGATTTTCATGCTGTGCTTCATGAAATGGTCTGTGATTATACTGTTCTACATGATTTCCATAATGAAAATTATCCGGATGATGAAATGAATGAAACTGTTGATTATTCTGTTGACTAGCAATAATCTGTTGGCTATTCTGTTGACTATATGGAATATGTGGACGAGGTCTATATTTTGGATAAAATAGTTGCTGTTGTTGTGGAAGATCCATCTATCTAAAAAATAAATCAAACTGTTAGTGTAGTGAGTCATTATGCCAATTTACCAAGAAAATCTGCAAACTGATTATTTCCTCCTTTAATATACTCAAAAACTACTTTAATACATGTATTTAATATTTATGTTCTAAAATTAACCCATTTACCCATTATTATTTAATATTCTATTATAAAATTAACCCATCTACCCATTATTCTTTTATTATTTTCTTTTTGGGTTTTAAAATGTTTAATTATTGCTTCACAATCTGTTCTAATTAATACTTCTTTTTTATTTAATAAATGTAATTGAAAACTCTTTATTGCATTTGTTACTGCTAATATTTCATAATCTAAACTTCATATTCCTTTTGCTACATATTTACCACTATCATATCTACAAATTTCTTCTGATGATTTTGAAGAGAATTTTTATGGTTTTCTAATTAGTACTGCTCATCATTTCTCACTTCTGTCTGCTTCTATGATTAAATAATCTGTATCTAAATGTAATTTTAATTCTGGTAAATTTTTAACTAATTATTTTATTTCTTGTACTAATTTTATATCACTAGTATTAAAATATCTCTATTCTGTTATATATGTCTTACTATAAAGCGGTCCTGTATATTTACTAAGATTTTTAATAAAAGGTCGAGCATAAATTAATAATCCTAAAAATTTATGTAATGTCTTTAAATCTTCTAACTTATAAGGCATTTCTTGAATTTTCTGTGAGATATGTGCTTGTTACTTTATCTTTCCCTATCTTAGTTCACTACCTAAAATTTTTATATTATATCTGAATAATTCCATTTTCTTTTTGCTGACTATAAGATTCTTTTCTAATTCTTCAAAAACAATTTTAACATGTTTAATATGATCTGTTTTTGTTCTACTGAAAATTAATATGCCATCTATATATCTGCTACAAAATTAAAATATTTATTAAAAGTGCCATCCATCATTTTTTGAAATTTTGCTGGTGCATTTTTAATCCAAAAGGCATGACTAAGCACTCATAATGACCTATGGGACATGTAAAAGCTGTATATTTAATACTATCTTTATGCATTTTAATTTGCCAAAATCCTAATTTTAAATCTAATTTACTAAAGTAATAATGTTTTGTGTTCTATTTATGAGACTATCTTTCCCTGGAATCTTATATGCATATTATATAGCATTATCATTTAATCTTTTATAATTTACAACCATTTTACTTTTACCTCTAACTATTTCACTATGTTTTCTTACTATAAATGTTGCTGATCTATGAGAGTTATCTGATGATGGAATTACTCCTAACTCTAAAAGCTCTTTTATATGCATGTTATATTCTGCTAAATCTGAATTACTAGATACTATCTCTTTAGTAGATATTTTTATATCTGGATTAAAAAGTTTTATTTCATACACTGATTTATTCCTATTTGAATATTTATTGGAATTTCTCCTATTATTTCTAATTTTTCTAGTCTGTTAATTATATTTTTAATTTCTTCCAGAATGTTTGGTTTAAACTATCGGTCTATATCTACATATTCATATTCTTTAATTTCTTTATCTATTTCTGAATTAACTAAATCTATAATATCATCTGGATCTAATTCACCTATTTCTAAAATATTTTCTTCTATTTTTGAACTACATAAGCATTAATTTTCCTGAACTTGTCTTATTTCAACTATCATCTGTTTCAAATTCTATTTTATGTCTACTTTTAGCTAAATCTGGTTGATTAGGTGTTAATGCTGAACGTTTAAAGAAATGTATGTAATCTCTGGTAATAGTAACTCCTCCATTACTCTAAAATAAAAAAACTTAACCCTATAAATAAAGGTACTCCTGTTTTTGTCATATCTTTCACTAAAACTATAGGTATATTATAACAATCACTATAATTTTCATAATTTGTCCAAAATGCAATTTTAACATTGCCTACTTTTTCTGTATAAGAAAATTCTATTCTATCCATTTTTTTTCCTCTTATTTTTGGCATTTTCTTAATATAATTTCTTGGTGCTATCTATTTCTCTAATATGACACTACTACATCCTGGATCTAAAAATCCTACTGTTTAAATAGCATGTTTTCCTATTCTTCATTTACATTTTATATTTATACTTTTTAAAATTTTTATTATTATTACATACTTGTACAAAACATTCTTTAGGTTCTTTATTTTCTTCTACTAAATTTAATTCTTGTGAACTAGATGGCTTATAATCTGCTGATTTGTATGCTTGCATTGTTTCTTCAACTAAATCTTCTACAACAATTGTTTCTTTTCCTTTATTCTATAAATCTTTCCATGTTTCTAATACTAATACTCTAGATTCTATGGATCTTATTCTATGTATTATACCATCTTGTTCTAATGTACTATATTTATGTTCTTTATTTTCTTGACTATGTTGTAATTCTATATCTAAATGTTGTTTAATACAAGTAATGCATGCTTCTATTGGACAATTAAAACATTTTGCTCTATTTTTCAAGGTCAGGTACCATCTACAAAAATAACATTGTCTACTATCACTCTCTGAATTTATTTTCCAACTATGTTCTATCTTTTCACACTGTTTTGACATTTGGAATATAAAATTAAAATTTGTATCTATATACTTTAATTCTATTGGATAATCTATTTCTTGTTCTGAATCTTGTTCTAAGTTGAAGTTGTCAATGCTAATTATACTATAAATTGATTCTGAATCACTAATATCTTCATCTATGTGTATGTGATCCTCATTTGTTGATTCTACTATAATTGCTTCCATTGTATGCATATTTATTCTTTAAGGACATTGTGGTGCTAAATGTTCTAGTGAACCACAAGTAAAATAATTTAATTTATTTTTATATGTTCTATTAGATCTATATTTCCTAACGTTTCTCTGTGGATCTAAATTATACCTTCTTCTATTACTTTTCCTAGTATAATAACCTTTCCTATTTGATTTTCTGTAAGATCTATTATACAAAGTGTTTTTATATTTGTTTGTTTGATTATTCCTATATCTATCATCTAATTATTTCATTATTTCATTTTTCATTTTTTCCAAACAATTTTTTGGCATTTTCTTTTATTCTCTCTCTTTTTTTACCAAAGCAAGTAGCTTATGCATCTCAGAATTTTATTCATAACTTTCTTGACAAAAGTTTTTTTAATGAATGCTTAATTATGCGATCACTTTACAAATTATTTCATAGTAATGGGGTTGCAAGATTCAGTGCACACAAGGGTTGAAAAGGATAGGAAAACTTTTTTAGAAAAGGCTTAATCGGGCTAATGTTTCAAATTCAAAGAAAGGAGGATTGATGGCTCAACTTTGGCTTCATAGTGGAAAACAGGGTGGAATTTTAAGGCTAGGAGTTTATCTTAAAGTGCCCTCTTTATTTTCATACTACCAATAATCGTGTGGATTTTAAATGTATAGCAAGGCAAGTTTTAATGAACACTTCCTAGGCAAGACGCCCTCAACAAGAATAAAAGGGAGCACCAAGTGGTAAGTGCTTATAAAGGCTTGAATGCTCACTAGTTTTGGGACTATGGTGTGAATCCAGTACCCATATGGAATGATACATTCAAAAGAAATGCACTTGAGATGGGGAAATTGAAAGCTCAATCATTAAGATTTACTTTGAAGAAATCAATCTTAGTTCAAACTTTGAAAGCCTCTTTTTATTCTTTTATTAGTAATATCAGGTGCAACAGGTATTTCCTTTATCTTATGTACTAATGTTAAATGAAAAATCATGAAATGGATTTAAGTCAAATGAGCCCATAATATGATTAGTGAATTGCATTCATTCTATTAAGAAAAACAATGACAAACAAAGCAAAACAAATGTCCTATCATTGACCTAACAAGTTGTTCTTTTATTATTCTAGAAAAGGAACAACAAAACAATAAAATCTTAAGCATCCGCCTTGGGGTCTGGAATCTTTCGATCATCAATCAGATTCTGGATCACGGTCTTCAGCTTCATGAAATCATTGGTATCATGCCCTTCAACTTGATGGAAGTTGCAAAAGGTGTTAGGAGTGTAGCCAAACTTGTTCGGATTTGGTGGTCCTCTTGTTGTCATGGGCATCAACAGTCCTTCATTAACCAACCTTTCAAAAACTTCAGAAAGGGGTTGGTTAAAACTTGAATACTTACTAGGGGCTCAGACATTGCTTATTTTAGCAGTCTTGTTCACTTCCTTACTTCAATTGACTCGGTTCTTATTCTTCTCCATCTCAATCTCCTCAACTTGCAAACCATCATCATAGATCTCCATGAAGTTCCTAGGGTTTATCGGCTGAAGCTTCTGAACCCAAGTGGAATGCACATTACTAGCAATGATTTGGACCTGGTCCCTCTCAGAAGGCTTGTTAGGCATCAGAGCAGCCTTGTTCCTCCATCTAATAAGGAATTCAGAGAAGGTCTTTCCATCCTTTTACTTGGTCATCTCCAAGTCTCTTAAGGAAACTTCTAGGGTAGCATTATAAGAGAACTGACCCCTAAAAGCCTTGTTAAGAGTCTTCCAGTCAGACTTTGTGTTAGTAGGTTGAGCATGGTGCCAAGCAAGGGCAACACCTTCTAAGGTTAAAGGAAACAAGCCCAGCTTCTACTCACCATTGAGGGTGGTGGCGGACATGATAGTGATGTATTGCTTCAAATGCAGCCTTGGATCACCTAACCCATTGAATTTGGGCACATCGGGCATTCTAAAGTTAGAAGGGAGCCCAGATATGCCATAGAGGCCCAAGTAGTCAAAGTCAAAATCTTGGTCCTTGCCTTTGACCATTTCTTGGAGCTTCTCCATCTTCTTAGTTAAAACATCCAGGGCATCCTAGTCAGGGTGTTTTTCTTCATCCCTTTCATCATCACTGCTTTTG
>CANYLF012668511.1:0-16157 GCA_948193215.1 Bocquillonia castaneifolia
GATTTTGAGTTGGTTTAAGTACGGTTTTACAGAGAAAAGTCAGAAATTCTGTTTTAGAACTGCGAATTTTGGAAAAATATTTCGTTTTGGTGATTTTTGGCTTACAACGATCGTTGCACTATTCACAACGATCGTTGCTGATGTGCAATGAGCTCGTTGCTATTTTCCCATGAGCTCGTGTACCTTACTGGATTTTTGGCCGATTTTCGTGTATTTTACAACGATCACTGGCAACGATCGTTGCACATTTGACAACGATCGTTGCACTATTAACAACGATCGTTGTGACCCTATTTTCAGAGAAAAATTTATTTTCGAAGGAAATTTTCAATTGAATTTTTATTTATGATTAATTACTATCATTATATATATTAATCCATATTACAATGTGTTAGATTCGGGTCGTTACATGTTTTCTCCCTCATCCAATCTTTTTCTCTAACCCAAATCAGTTTTCACTACAGTATTGCTCAAGCAACACCCACCTGCATGTTTCATTCTTTAAAACTGCATCCTCAGAGAACAATTCTTCCACATGCAAACAATTATTTGGGCAGACTGAGGACCTAACACCAAGTTAGAAGAAGCAGAAAGTAAGAATTGAAACCTCAGTTGCAAGCAGGAGAAGAACAACATCAACAAAATAATGAAGACACAAACCGGGTAAGAGTGATCTCAATTCTCATTCTTTCACTTCTTGTCTCTTCCAAACCCTTTTCTCTCACTACCCATCTGACCTGCTCTTCCCCCACTTCTCTTGGATAATGCCATTTTCTCAGTTTTATGTTGGGCAGGAACAGAAGCACAAAACAAGCTTTGAATGAGGGCCTAGACAACTGCAATGGCCACTAGATCTCTGTGGAAGGGCCTAGACAGGTTGGCTGGGCAGAAGTAGAAGCACAGAGTAAGGGCCTGAATAAGTTGGCCCAACCAGGAACATTGCAACAACGGCCTAGAGGCCCAATCGCAAGGTGCATGGCAGCATTGTAATTAAGCAGAACATGCTCCAAAAAGGGCAAGGAAAAAAGGGCAAATCGTAAATAGAACGCGACAGAGGGTTAGAAATCAATGGCAGAAATGTAAATAACTCAAAAAAGCAGGAACTTCTTAAAGCAGGAAAAGAAAAGGGCATCGCCAGGAGCCTAGAATTACAGACAAATACAATAGGTTCTTTTGTAATTTAAGTCAAAAAAGGGCCCTAAATTTCAGCGGAGGGGCGTTGATACTACCGTACAAACTACAGCATTGCTTCAGCTTTATATATGTAAATAGATTTTAATTGATAATACATATATTATATAGGTAATTTTTATTTCTCAGACAATCTATTTCATATGTATAATAGAAATTTGAAGCCAAACAAATTCATAGAGGTAACAGTGAATGTGTCCTCAAAAGGCATAATGTATTTATAGGCATCTAAACTATCATTGATTTGCCATTTAGACATCTAAACTTTTTAATTCACCTTTGATTTGCCATTTAATTCACCTTAAAGACACCTAAACTGTGCATTTTAAACGTATAGACAGCTAAACACTAACATGTTTTTGTTATTTTAACACTTCAACTATTCTTATTTGTTCCTTTAAAAAAAAAAACTATACTTATTTGTTCACACAAACACCAAATAATGTGTTTATATATAAACCTGTAAGTGTTTAAATTGCTAAAATGTATAGTTTAGGTATCTAAAATTACTAAATATATAGTTTAAGTGTCTTTAAAGTAAATTGAAAAGTTAAGGTATGCAAATCAGTAATAGTTTAAGTGTCTATGTATATCTTATGCCATCCTTAAAACCTATTGGAAAAGAAGGCTTCAGTTACTGTACATTCAGCAGTGTAACAATTCGATCGAGTGATTTCTAAGTATTCAGTTGAGTGATTTCCAAATAAAGAGTTCGGCTTCCATTCCTTCTTGTTTTTCACATTAAACACATCCTTAGGGAGGCAAATTCTTCTGCAGATTATCTAGCAAAGTGTGGGACTAACAGTGGCTTGGTTATGGAACTTTTTTTGGTTTAGTTAGATAATTCTGTTTTAACTTTTGTGTCAATTTAAATTTGGGTAATATTCGGTTAGCTTATAAGTATTTATCTGGTAAGATTGTACGGACATATCATTAGCTTGCTTTTAATCATTAATAAAACTCGTGTCTTTCTATAAAAAAATGCTACCTTTCACCTTGACACATGATGTTCAGATTTAGTTCATTTATTTAATAAATCGAGTTTGAGTTTAAGTTTTAAACTCATTTAATAAACAAGTCTAACTCGAATCAAACCCCCTCTGTGTTCGTGTAATGTTCACGAAACTAATCGAGCTTGATTTTTTATTTTATAAATATTAATTTAAAATATCTTTATTATAAAGTTATTCTTAAAAAATAATATTCATAATATAATATATATAAATTAAAATTTAAAATGAAATTTATTATTATAGATATAATAATGGTTATTAAAAAATATTTATAACATATATATTTATTGATAAATTTATTTTTACTTATAAAATAGATATATGAATTATATATATTATTGATTTAGTTTCAATAATTTATTTATACATATGATAACTGAACATTTAACGAGTTTGTTCACGAGCTTTTAGACGAACAAACTTATAAACTTCTAATCGAGCTATTTTTGAATATAAACAATCCGAGCATCGCTATGTTCAAGCCCGACTGATTTAATTAAATGAATGAAAAATAGAGTTAAAACTCAGCTTGTTTAATTCACGAATAAGCTCGAGCTGAACACCGAGCTGCTCATGAGTAACTCAGTTCATAGCCTTATTCTTCTCCCGTAAAATTAAAGTGGTCTCAAATTATGCCAAGAGTGTTAGCCAAATTGACTCATAAATGTAGTTTAACCTCCTTATTGATACCCTATAAATTAACAACCATTATTATTTTATAAAAAAATTATCTCACCATAAAATTTAGCAATTCTACTATCTAATAATTAATACAAAATATCACATACTTTACATAAAAAAATATTAAATATATAGTAACATTCCTTATAAAACCTCATTTCTAAACTATTATGTTTCTTTTTAATTATCTGTATTTCAAATCATATATATGTAAATACTTTATGAGATATAATAGAATTTAAAAAGTTGAGAGGTGAAATGTATATAATTTTTATTTAATCAATGAAGAAATGTCTTTATTTAGAATTTTATCAATATATTAATTATATAAACTATATATGACTATAATACATTAGTATATGATATATTATTTACATAAATGTTCTATAAATTAATAACCTTTATTGATTAATATATTTTTATGCCATTTAAAGAGCTCTACTATAATTATAAGCTTCAAAACATAATAATGTACGAAATTATAATCATATCAAACACAAATGAACCTCCAAAAAAGTGTTGGATGTCCTAGTCTAGTATTGTTTTGGCTGTACTTACTAATTCACTAATAAATTTCATTACATGTTAAAACATAAATTTCATTAGAAAAACCATCAAAAGACAAAATCTACAGTTAAAAGTAGATGTGTCCTAACTTCATAGCAGACCACAAGTCCTGTTTGTCTCTTCTCAGCTCCTATCCTATTCAAAGCCACATATCTTTTTCTTTTCTTTTTTTAAATTCAGTGCATCCATCCACAGAGCAGTGCAATTATTAATTACCACTGCTAAAAAAAGGGGGAAAATAAAAAATGAATTAAAAAAAAGTTTTAGAACGAAAAACTAAAAGGCAAAAGAAAAGAGAAATGTTGGCGAAAGAATCAGGTGGTTCCACCTTCGATCTTCCCGAGGAAGTATTGCAAGTGTTACCGTCGGATCCATTTGAACAACTAGATGTGGCCCGCAAAATCACTTCCATTGCTCTTTCGACACGTGTCTCTTCCCTTGAATCCGAGTCCTCCGCTTTACACGCTCAACTCGCTGAGAAGGATCATCTCATCGCCGAGTTACAGTCTCAGATTGAGTCCCTCGATGCCTCCCTCTCCGATTCTCTTGATAAGCTCGCCCGTGCCGACTCCGAGAAGGTCGTCCCCTCTCCTTCAATAATTACGATTAAAAAAACCTTAATTTAATTGAATTTCATTTTGTTTAATTGCATTCATTTGTAGGAGAACTTGTTGAAAGACAACGCTTCGCTGAGTAATACAGTGAAGAAGCTTCAAAAAGATGTTTCCAAGGTAATTATCTCACTCAATTACCTTGACTTAATTAATATATGTGTTAAATTAAGAGTGATTTTGTATTGATGATTATTTGTATTAGTGTTAAATTAAATATGGTTTTTTTTTTTTTTGTAGTTGGAGGTGTTTAGAAAGACACTTATGAAGTCACTTCAGGATGATGAAGAAAGTTCTGTAAGTGATCTATTCTGTTTTCTTATTTGCTTGCATTTGTATTTTTTTGACAGAATTAAAACGAATATATATATATATATATATATATATATTGTTTATTTTGGTTTGACAGTCAGGAGGAGCTGTGCCTATCATTGCCAAGCCAACACCAAATGGTATGTGTTAAGGGTGGACTAATTATTATTCTGGTGTTATCAATTATCCTTTTTTAGTGATGCAATTCTGTTTGCTCTAGAAGATGATGCCTTGTTGCTACCTTCAAGAACATCTTCAATGCGAAGCCAGTTCTCCGAAATTGGAAATGCGTTCGCAGAGGATCGTGAAATTGATGGTGTGCCACAATTATTTTTAATGTTAAAATTCTTCCAGAATGCCAATATACGTGCACAAAGTATGCTCAAGTGCTTGATTTCCTTGAGTTAACGAACTCTTACCATGTGTTTTGCTACATTGTGGCAGCATCATCAAGACCGGGAATGCCCCACGGTTTTCTGCTAGCATACCAAACAAACACTCCTCGGTTTACTCCTCCAGGTTCCCCTCCCAGTTTATCTGCCTCTGTTTCTCCTACTAGAACATCTAAACCAGTGTCCCCTAAACGCCATTCAATGTCATTTTCTACCTCGAGAGGCATGTATGACGATAGGTCTTCTGTACCATCAAGCCAACATAGTTCGATGTCAAGCGAAGCAGGGTCACATTCTGGTAAATTCTTACACTTCATTATTGAAATAAATCTAGTATTTACTTGTTTTAGCTTGTCAACATAATGAATTTAGGATACCTTGTCCAATGATCTACAGAATTACAGTTGTTTTTAGCCTGTAATTTACTTCCAAAGCTCTTTGATCCTAATTATATCACGCTGGTCATTTTTCCTTTGATATTTGTATTTGATGGAACATTTGTGCATGGATGACTGGGCAAACATTGTAATGTTTCACTCGTAATTTGTTGAACACATTTCTATAGTTGGTTCAAAATTCGATTATTGATAATCTTCAGAAATTCCCTGAGTTTAGGTAAATCACTCTTGTGTTTGATGCAACTTTGTGCATTGATGACTGGGAAAGCATGCACTATAACATTTCACGACAAATTTATTCAACACGATTCTGCAGTTGGTTGGAAAATTGATAATTATGTGACTTATGTCCAAAAACCAAAACCCTTTTAGTTTCATTTCTTGTACTTGGATGAAGCTGATTGATTGACTGGGAAGCCTTTTAGTCTCTAGAGGTTCAAGTGAGGGTATATATTCTCAGTTATCAATCTTTTTCTAAGTATTGCTAAACAAAGTCAGCAGTTCAATTTTGTTGTTTTCCAGAAAGCACTTAGAAGAATGCATTGTTCTTGTTAAGGTCAAATAGAACTATGTTTAAAGCGTTCATTGTGTTTTGTTGACTTTCATGTCATCAGTCTTGTATTTATATGTTTCAGGGCAAACTCGTGTGGATGGGAAAGAATTCTTCCGCCAAGTCAGGTAAAAATTCACTATTGTTGAAAGAAAATCATACTTTTATGCAATGTCAATAAGCATGCAAATGAAGATAATTTCCTGCACTAAATGTTTGAATTCCTGCTTACACTGTTACACACTATGTACAACTCAATTTATGACTTGTCAGAGGTTGTAATCTACTCCCTTATTTTGTTTAATCAGGAGCCGGCTATCTTATGAACAGTTTGGTGCATTTTTAGCAAACGTTAAAGAACTAAATTCTCACAAGCAAACGAAAGAAGTACGTTCCCGCCCATCTTTATTTCTTCTTGTTACCGAACTGTTGAGAACCCATGTTCACCAGTTTTAAATTCTGTGAAACATAGGAAACTCTGAGGAAAGCTGAGGAGATTTTTGGGCCAGATAATAAGGATCTGTATGTAATATTTGAGGGATTGATCACTCGTAACGTTCATTAAAGAAGCTTACACGGAACTTTATCAAGTGTTTGCATGCACTGGTATTGTTACAATTTGCAGTCCATTTTGCATGTTTAATTTCTTTTTGTAAAATAATATCAAGTGTAACGACACTTTTCAATGGAACGCTTCCATTTAAATTTCATTAGTTAATCAATATCAACAATGATCACTGGAACAACTTGTGAGTGGCTTGTTGAGATTAATCTTTGAAGTGGCAAGAAAATGCCTTCAGATACAGGTTGTGAACATGAAAGGAATAAGAGTGAAGGGGATTGCCTGTCTTGTTATTCTCAGATTCGTCCAATGGCGATTTTTTTATTAACAGTACGGGATTGTGCAATGTGATTCAATTTCTTCTCTCCATAGGAGATTGTGAATCGAATTTCTGCTGCTGAACAACCTATGACATGAAACCATAACAATTTACACTTTAGGCTTAATTAACAATTCAGAAGTCTTGAGTGTTTATCCAGCCTAATTCGATGCCATCTAATTTCTAACTTTTTTTCTTCTTAAAAGAGTGGGAATCTCTCAAATGGGTCGATACATATGTTCATGAATTATAAAAAGAAGTGATCTTTTTGTAAGTTTTCTTGATTGACACACGATGCATGGCAATGAGTCTGCAATTGTTGAAGTTCATCGATCTCAAGATAGGCTATATATTTACATTGTTTACAAGCTTAATTAAGCTATAAGCAAACTCACGCTTTTCGTTTTGTTTGCAAATTTCCATGCAACTTGCAAATTAACTTCTAACTGGTGACAAATAAAGGGTGTCAGTTTCCAGCTGAGCTAACTACATTCTAAGAAAAGAACACACATAAGCTAACTGCATTTTCCATAGCATAATTAAGCAAGTTGTTAAGTTGGCCTAACTGGACTTTCCTAATTTTATTTAATAATGATCCTAATCCTTTTATTATTATTTTTTCTGTTACTTTAGCAGATTCAGAAGGGAGATTCCTTGTTGACACATGTCAAGAGCCCAATATTTCCTACGTGCTTGCTTGAAATCTCTTAATGAACTTATATTATTGTTATTATTTCTTTATTTAAGATGATTAGTTGATTGAAAATTGGAATATACTTTAGATAATGACTAAAATTTTTATTAATTTTTTTTCCCAAAAATGAAGCTAGCAATGACAGATAAAGCCGATCTTTGTGCATCAAAATCAGGTAAGGATTGTCCAAGAAAATATTAGAGAAGCAAAAATGAGAGAACATGCTAACCGCTATTTTTACACTTCTCCCTTATTTTCCATTTGCTTAGTTTCCGTCTCTCTCTTTAGTTGATCTTATCTCTTTGATCTTATCATGGGTGGTGTCAACCAACCTTCAACATCTTCCTGGTAATTTCTTTTCCAGCTTGTTTTCCTTTTGCACCTCTTTTAGCCTTCTTCTTCTTCGATTTATAGGAAAAAAAAACATTAAAAAAAGTTCTGGAAAAATGTCGTTTATCACATTCTGAGGTTTGCATCGTCTGCATATTTCTCATAATGCTTCTGGTTAAAGGCTTTCGAACTATTCCTATCAGAATAGGAATATTCCAAGCCCCGCGGTAATTTCCTTTCTGCTTAAATTAATGCCTCTCTTTATATTGGGTGCCTTCATGCATAATTCTACCTGGCGAACATGGTTCACCTAATAATTCTCCTGACATGCATTTTTTTGGTTTTTATTGCATAATCTGTTTCTTGAATTTCTCTATTGTAAACATGGTTCACCTAATAATTCTCGCATTCCTGACATGCATTTTTTTGGTTTTTATTGCATAATCTGTTTCTTGAATTTCTCTATTGTAATGTCCTGCTACTGCTGTTGTATAGAGAGGTTTTTATACATTATTTGTTTTCTTTGCATATATAGTTATGCATTGCATTGCATGCTAATAATGCTATGCGCTAAATCAGCCTTATTCAAGTTTTTGTCTTTTGCTCTGTTTTTCTTTTAATTGATCGGAAGTTTCGTCATATTGGCAGTAAAGATCAAGAAAATGTGACAAGTAATGACGGCAATGTTTCCCAAGGAACACCTGGAAAAGATCAACAAAAGACGGCAAATAGTGGCTGTAGTGGTTCTCAAAACTCGGCCGGAAAACATCACGAAAAGGCGTCAGGTGGTGGGAACAATGAGGGCCATGTCAATGGAGGAGAAGAAAAAGAGGAGGTGGATCTTTCTGTTGCAGGCAGAGCTTTAAAGCGATTCGGGTTCTCTGATTCTTTTTCACCTCATGGTATGGCCTAATAATTTCTCATCTTTTCCATCCAGAAATTTGAGCTTAAATTTCTAATTGTCACATGAACTTAACCTGCATTAGTTATGCTGGGACCTTTCAATACAGAGGAGGTGGATGAAGGCGAAAATGCACGTGTGGTGAAGAAAGGTGAAAAGGCACGTGTGGTGGAGGATGGAAATGATGAAGAAGAATTCTCTTCAAGAGGAATTGATTTAGAAGACAGATCAACTAGCTTGGAAGCTGAATCTGAAGCAGCATCTAAGGCAAGCACTTCAGGATCAGATGGCCACCCACATCATCACTTGGTTGCTACCCAGTGGAAAGATTTCTTTCGTGTATTTAAGAAGGGAAATGGAAAACGTATCCAAACATTCCCTTTGAAGAAACAGGGACCGAGGCTTACCAGAGCTAAAACTAGACGAATGAGAGAGGAATTGATTCCTGTTATTAGCTCTCCTTTAGATAATAATGATATTTGCTGTCTGAAATCTTCATGGAAAAACTTTTCATTGGCAGAACTTCAAGCTGCTACAAATGGATTTAGCCATGGTTTGTACCCTTTTCACAGTATAAATCTTTCATGGGAATGGGAATTTTTATTGCTTTTGTGAATTGACAAGTTTTTCTTGCAGAAAATTTGATCGGTCAAGGAGGGTATGCCGAAGTTTATAGAGGGCAATTAGAAGATGACCAGTTTGTAGCAATAAAAAAGCTCACCAGAGGTTCACCAGAAGAGATGACAGTTGATTTCTTATCTGAGCTTGGAATTATGGTTCATGTTGACCATCCAAATATTGCTAAAGTGATTGGATATGGAGTTGAAGGAGGGATGCATCTAGTGCTTCAGTTGTCTGCCCATGGAAGCCTAGCTTCTTTACTTTACGGTTTGTTCATTGCTTTGAAGATTAATTAAGAAGCTCATATTCAGATTAATTTATCAGTTCATTTCTTCAAACTTTTTTGCAGGCCCGAGAGAAAAATTGGACTGGGGACTCAGATATCAAATTGCTTTAGGAACTGCTGTAGGCCTTCAGTATCTGCATGAAGGCTGCCAAAGGAGAATTATCCACAAGGATATTAAGGCTGCTAATATATTGCTAAGTGAGGATTTTGAGGCTCAGGTAAGTAAAGTTTCAATTTCAAAACTGGAAATTTAATCAACTGTGAAGGCAAAATCATTGCATAGTATCTAACAGCCGCCTGAGTGGAAGTTCCATACTTATGCAGATCTCTGATTTTGGACTTGCAAAGTGGTTACCTGAGCACTGGACTCATCATACTGTATCAAAAGTTGAAGGCACATTTGGGTTCGTATAGTTTGAATCTTCACTTAATTTCTGAATCACTTTTGTTAACAATACAATCAATCTCATTATTATTTTTTTATATATATATTGTTACACAGTTACATTCCTCCAGAGTTCTTCATGCATGGCATAGTTGACGAAAAAACAGATGTTTATGCTTATGGTGTGTTAATGCTAGAGCTAATTACTGGAAAGCAAGCGATCGATAGTTCTCAGCAGAGCATTGTGATGTGGGTATGTATTCCTTTGTTTTTTCCCATTTTCAAGTCCATTATTACTGCCAAGATCTTCCATCAATTTATTGAACAATGGTTTGCAGGCAAAACCCTTGCTTATGAAGAACAATATCAAGGAACTTGTTGACACAACACTTGGAGATTGCTACGATGAGGAACAGATGGAACGTTTAGTCCTCACAGCTTCATTCTGTATAAATCAGTGTGCCACACAACGTCCTCACATGAATCAGGCATGTTCTTCTACTTAGACAAATGCTTGACGAATTCTTCTTAATCTTGCTAAATCAGTAATTCATTAGCTAGATGATTCAAGGTGGTTTCTGTCAATAGCTTATAGCAAATTCAGCAAAGAAAGGTGATTCTAACATCAAGCATTTTGGGGATTTGAAGCAGGTTGTGGAGATTCTACAAGGAAATGAACATGTTTTAGAAGAAGCAAAAGATCTCCAAAAGTCTTTACACCAAAGAACATATTCTGAGGAGCTACTTGATGCAGATGAGTACAACTCAACAAAACATCTAAATGATCTAAATAAACACATGGAAGTTCTTCTAGACAATTATGAAAGCTCACGTTTTCCAGAAGATCTTAATCTTCAAGTAGACTAATAAAAAAAAGCTAAGGGAATGTTAAACTTTAACATTTCGCCCTTGAAATGATTTCTTCGATTGATTCCCAGAAGCCAAAGAACATTGAGTAACTACTTGTGGCCAGGATGGAACCAAAACCACAGGACTTGAAAAGAGTGCTATAAACAGGCAAAGGAAAATGAATGTATGTATGTTGAGGGAAAAAACAGAGATTAATTATTCTGCTGCATGAAAATGTATGGATAAAATTTGAAGGAGAAATTAAGTGATCAAAACCTTATAAATGTATAGTATTTCTGTTGATTACACTGTAGGATATTATTGTTCTTCTTACCTTATTACATGCATACAAAGAGATGGAGGTCAATGCACAAGTGTTCATAATCATTCTCCCAAAATACAGTCAGGTGATAGAGACAGAATTCCATATTTGAATTTCCTTCCCTCTACTCAAAAATAAATAAATAAGTGTTTCTAATTAAAATAACAAACATCTTCCATTCTCATTTATGTGAATAAAATCCAAGAAAGAAATTATTGGCAATGGTTTAAAACAATCAAAATTTATATATTTATTTCTTAGTCAATGGTAAAAATATTTTCAGATAAACCTATAAATCAATTAAATTAAATTTTTAGTATAGTTCTCAAATTTTAAGACAAGAAAGAAAAAATAATCCAACTACTTGGCTTTCTTAGCAACAAGACTTAGATATTTTTTTGCATCTACAATCTAATAATATAAATATTATAATTATTTTAGAGTTTTAAGTTTAAATTTTCCTTTTTTAGATATATAAATTAAAGAAGGGTAAGTTCAGTTTAATGACTGAAATTACATTTTATTTTTTAATTCATTAAATCTTCTAGATACATTTTTTTATCAAAAATTAAATGTAGTACATCTACTAAACAAAGTAAAAACGACATCGTTTAATAATTTCCTTAACGAAACACGTACAAAGTCGTCCACAACACCAGTACACCACCGATAAATTTTCGGGAGAAAAAAAAATCGTTGACATTTCCATATTTTGCCCGGAAAAGTTCTTCATTTGTTTGGGAAGCTGGAAAAAAAAAATGGCTAAAATGATGATGAATCCTAATCAAGTAGTTCAATTTCTGATAATGATGGTGATCTCTGTGTTAATAATGCTGGATAAATCTAGCTCCTATGCAGGTGCAGGCTCTTCATTTTCCATCGTTGATCCTTCTAAAGTGAAACAAGTTTCATGGAAGCCAAGGTCATTCTCGTCTTTCTGTCCATTTCTATTCTTAATTCAATCTCTGTTCGACTCTCTAAAGAAAATTGAATTGTTCTTTATTTGCAGAGCGTTTGTTTACGAAGGTTTTCTTACGGATTTGGAATGTGATCACCTAATCTCTTTGGTAAATATCGTAAAATTTTAATATATTTAGTTATCATTGTTGATTGATTGATTGATTAATTGATTGATCATGTGTTTTTTTACTGATAAAATTAAATTAGGCGAAATCGGAGCTCAAGAGGTCCGCAGTTGCAGATAATGAGAGTGGAAAGAGTAAAGTTAGTCAAGTCAGAACTAGCTCTGGCATGTTTATTCCTAAAGCTAAGGTATAATTATTAATTTTTTCTATGAGTTCAAATTTAATCTGTTTAACCATATATATGATATGGTTAATTGTAGATTATTTTGTTGTAGGATCCAATTGTTGCAGGTATAGAGGAGAAAATTGCTACATGGACCTTTCTTCCAAAAGGTATGCTATGATGAAGTTCTTTCTTTTTATAACTTTTTCTATATGTTTATATCTTCTTACTGACATTGTATCATTGTTGTTCTTTTTATGTCTGATTTTCATATATGGATGTTAGTTTTAAAGCCAAAATTAGCAACTTTCAGTTGTATGTTCATTGATTTGATTTTTTCTATTCTAGGGAACTTTACATAATCCTAATTGTATTCTATGAGTAATAGTATATGGATATTAAGTGAGCAACCAAAATTGGAGAGCAGCTATTTTTGAATGCTTTACTTGGCTTGTGAGGTCAAGGCCATCCTTGGCATGCAGGACAATAGGAGACAAAATTTACAACAAAAGAAACTTCTTGCTCTTAAATAAAGAGGTTCAACTGGAGCAAGATTCCTAATCAAGTAGTGCAGCTGGAGGGAGAGTATGGGTGGATATGCATGATAGAAATAGAACGATTGATGGCACTGGCACTAACAATTTGGACATGTACTTGAAATCTATAAAATTGCGGGTGTGGGTGTGTTTTGTGCAAAATTGCTTTGCTATTTGATAGTGAATGATTTAGATAATTTAAATATTTGTAATTTCTTCACGATTTGATGATTAAGTTGAACAAATATGATGCGATATATTGACATTGAACCGTTACGAACTTGCTCAGTTTCAAAGATACGCAGGAACATTGATTTCTCAAACCATCTGCACAACTGTAATGCAGAAACCTCCATATTTTGATGGTGGTTTAGTCATCGAGTGACATGTTTTGCATTAATGGGGTATTATAGATCATCAAATTATCTTAAGCATTCTTTTTCATGTTAGCTATGCTGGCTCCCAAAGTTACCTACTGAGAGCATACCATGTGATATTTTCTGTGTATTGGGAAATATTTATCAATCATCTTTTTTTTCTTCTCTCTAATCCTCTGCAGAAAATGGAGAAGACATTCAAGTTTTGAGATATGAACATGGACAGAAATATGATCCCCACTATGATTACTTTGCTGACAAGGTTAATATTGCTCGTGGTGGACATCGCTTAGCAACTGTGCTCTTGTATCTCACAGATGTGGCAAAAGGTGGGGAAACTGTGTTCCCCAATGCAGAGGTTGTTGCAAGTCTCCCTGCCTCTTTCTTTGAAAAAATGAAAATCCTTTTACTTGAATTATTTTGCAGTTACAATTTTTTTTCATATATAGTTGCAGACTCAGATTTTCTTAATTTTTTCACATTGCATAGCAGGATAGCAATTTGTTTCTCTCCTGATTTTGCTATTCTCTTAGAAGACTTCCTAGATCCATCATTCTGCAGAAGTATGCACTTATTAAACATTATATCCAGGGCAGACTGCAGCATGGGCCATATTGATACTATAGAATCATTTTAAAAAATTGTTTAACTTAGAAGACATTGAGAAAATTAAGCTCTTGAGAGTAGTCCGAAATTATAATTACATTGTTTTTAAATAATTCTTGAAGAGGCAGTTTTTGGCTATGCTTCTTGAAAACCAGATGGTGATCAAAGTATAGATGGTATTTTGGGGGTTGGGGTGATAGAGAGAGGTTTTGAAGCGTTAATTGTTTCCTGTGTAGTTTGAACTAGATGGACATCTCATTTAAACAAACAATTTGTATCAGGAACCCCTACGCCGTAAAGCTACTGAAAGTCATGAACTGCTCTCTGAGTGTGCAAAGAAAGGAGTTGCAGGTTAGTAACTTGACTTGTTACACGTGCTTATATAAATTATATTTCCATTGTTTTGTTGCAGAGATGAAACGTAATTGGTGTGTTCTTCTCAGTGAAACCAAGAAGAGGTGATGCACTTCTTTTCTTCAGTCTCTATCCAACTGCCATTCCAGATCAAAACAGTCTGCATGCTGGATGCCCAGTGATTGAAGGCGAGAAATGGTCTGCCACAAAGTGGATTCATGTCGATTCATTCGACAAAAACATTGTAGCTAGCGGGAATTGCACAGATGACAATGAGAGCTGTGAGAGGTGGGCTGCCCTTGGGGAATGCACCAAAAACCCAGAGTACATGGTTGGATCTCCAGAACTTCCTGGATATTGTAGGAGGAGCTGCAAGGTATGTTAGTGTATTATATGCTTTCCACGCAGAGAAACCTTCTTACGCATACATTACAACCTGCACTGTTGATCTTTTTTGTGGATTGCCAATAGTAGTTTTGTTTTGAAAATGACAGTTTGTAGACAATTTCTGAATTTTGTATTTTGTAATTCGACCCATCCATAATTTTTTTTTCCCTAATGATTTCACAGTCAGTTCCTCATCAGAAAAGAAATGTATTCATCACATCTGTATGAAAAAGAAATATATTAAAAGAAGATTTCAGTATATTTGTGTTTTTTTTTTTTATCTTGGTGGTTTACTTCCATGCTAGAACGATTCGTATGCTAATGTTAATATTGGAGAAGGGGATTTTTGTGGAGGGTGAGTATTAAATCCGCGCATCTACACTACTCGGGTGTGGCTTTGCCACTAGCTAGTGCCCAAACGGGTTTAGCATTTTTTTTTTTAAGTTAGAGAAGAGATGATTTAAATTTGAGATTCTCATGACGATTGTATCATCGATTATTACAAACAGTCTCTGCCACTAGATTATGACACAAGCAGGCTTAGCATATTTGTTGAATCAATATACACGTTTAGCATATTGGTTGAATCAGTGCACATGCACTTTTTACATTTACACCCAAACTAATAACTTTGTGTTGCATGGTGTTTTGATTATTTGTTACCTTCATATAAGGGGCCAAAATACTAAATATGCTATGGTCCTCCATAAATTATTTTGTACATATATGGTTGATGAATACTGTCATAATTGTACAAGTGGCTTGTTGGCTACATCCATTCCAAAAAGCTGCTCGGAAGTAACCATTTCATTTCCTACTGTTATTTTGGCGACCGCATTTTAGACAATTGATTTTTTTCCCCCATTTCAGACATTGGAATTGATTTTCTTTTGTGGATAAATTCTTTTTTTTTTTTTAAATGTTGGAGGTGTGAACTACGCAATTTGAAGAACCGCACATTAGATTCCCATCATATCAAAAGAACGTAAAGAGGGGTGCTTTCCTTATAGAAGCAAAAGATGCTGTTCATATCCCTAGGGATATATATCGTAGCAAAAAATATGCTCAAAGCTAGTCCATTAGTCCTCCATTGTTTTTTTGTTCTAGAGAAGGATTATTTGTCAAGTCAACCACCAAACCGAAATTAAAAAAAAATTCTTTCTTAAAAAAAAGGCTTAATTATCAAAACATATCAAAACTTTTTAACTTTTAACAATGACTTTTAACGATTACTTCCTCCCATCATTTTTACTCGTCTCTTTTTTATGAAATAAGTCATTTTTATTTATTATTTTGTGTTTCAAATACAATATTAAATCAATTTTTTTACTTTCACCCTTATAATAAATATAAAAGATAAAATCACATAACTACAATTTATTTAATTAATCAGGGGGCATAAGAGTCTTTTTCATGATGTATTAATGATTTTCTTAATTTATGTGTTTTGTGTAAAGACGACGGGTATTTTTAACCGGATAGAGTATATCGCAAACTTTCAATAATTATAAAATAAATTCTAATCTATTATAATTCTTTTTCAAAAATGTTTTGTAGTCACTTTGTAGTAAAAAATATCAGACTATATACATATTTATCAATTCTTTTGAAGGGGCTATGATAGGTAGGGATGGCAATGGGATGGATTTTTCTGGATACCTGCCC
>CANYLF012670290.1:0-13258 GCA_948193215.1 Bocquillonia castaneifolia
TTTTGATACATTGGGTCATTTCCACTATGAGGATGATGGGAAGGATTGGATTTCTATTCAGGGTAGGAGGTCTGCTCCTACTAGGGAGAATGTTTATGTACCACAGGAGGGGGATGATTTTGTTTTACGAGGAGCTTCTACAAGTGCTTCTAGTTCTGCGGCCCAAGCTCCTGCGTCTGAGCCTGTTAGGGAGGCGACTATACCTCCACCTGTTGCCCCTACTGCTACCTTTCGTCATGAGTCATCTACTATCATTCTTCATCACTTACTTCGGCTTTGTAAATCTAGGGAGCAGGCCACTGTAACTCGTCATGCATAGGTCATGCGCCACCATGATCAGCTTGAGTCTGACATGCGTTTTCTACGCAACTGTGTGACTGAGATTGAGCCTAGGTTGCCTCCAACAGATTATAACTGATCGATGTTATCTTTTTCTTTATTCCTTTTTATTTTTCTTTTTCTTTTCTTTGGTTTTTGTTTTTTGTTTTTGTTATTTTTGTGTGTTTCAGCCTCTATTTGTACTCGCCAAGACATGGTTTGGCATCGGCTTAGGATCGTTTCAAGGAAGCCTCCTTCATTTCTTAATTTTCCTTTTATTTTTCTTAAACATTGGGGACAATGTTTAATTTAAGTGTGGGGGAGGGGATTATTGTAATATAATGCTTATTAAGTGTTTTGTGGCTACTTTTAACTTTTATTATGCTCTATATGTATTATTTGTGTTGTTTTTCATGTTTGGCTTTGAGCATAATTAGTTGATACTTATTTTCGTTAAGTTAATTGTTCAAATTTGTTTCAATTGGAACTTAATTGTGATGATAATTGTGTTGCTTAGCTTGTGAACAATTACTTAGGTAAAGTTAGTATTAAACTTGAGTTTTCTATTTCCAAGTTTAGGTGTAATTACTTGATTGTGAGTTTAATTATATGCTAAGATTCTCAACATTGTACTTAACCCGTGTGAGCTTTTATGCTTCATTGAGCATAAATAAGTTACATGCTCTTATTTTGTTGTTGAGTGAATCTTGCTTAGTGAGAATTCATTAGAACTTGCCTTGGTATGCATTTGGAATTCACATGATTTTATTGGAAATATGAAAGTGATAAGGGCATTTAGGTTTAACTTCTAGCCAAATATACCACCTTATTACCACTAGTAAGCCAAGTTGAGCCTTAATTCCTTTTTCTTATTTTGATTGCCACAATTTTGAGCTTAATTGAGCCACTCTTTTATCTTCCCTTGTTGTAACCAAAAGGTACATTTGTATAACTCTTGTTTTTAATTGTATTATGAAGATAGTTTTTGATTTTGAGGTACTCCATGGAAGTAAGTGCCAAGGGTGTTAAATGTTCATTGCTCAATGTTTGAATTGAAAAAAAAAATCTTTGAATGCAAAAGATTGAAAAGATTTGAAAGAAAAATGAAATGAAAAAATGTTGAGTTAAAGTTCAAAGAAATGTGAATTGAGCATAGTAAAGTTTTGACAAGTAATTTGAATTGAAAACATGTAAGTATTCTTATTTTGGATAGTTTAATTTCTTCACAAGTTATGTTTTAGAGTTGAATGTACTTTCTATTAATCGAACTCCTTTTCTTTTCTAAATCCTACCTTGTCCCAAGCCACATTACAACCAAGATAAGACCCTTTGATTTGTATTTCCAATAATTTTTAATGGAGGACTCTTGATTAAGAGGCAAGCTTATGCTTGACTTTCTCCCTTGCTTTGATTATTGAGTGAAACACTTTTACCCCTCAACACTTTGGAGTTGATGTGAGAGTTTGTAAGAGTGTTAGGATGATTGTGTTAATTAGATTTGCATTTCAATTGTTTATGCTTGGATTTTGATTTGGTAAGCTTGAGTTTAAAATTACCTTTGATTTTTAAGTGATTTGTCATCGGTTAAGTAGGGTGATTGCTATTATGATGAACACTTTTGATTGGGATAGGTTTGAATTTGATTTAATGGCTTTAAGTGTTGATTGAATTTGCTTGAGGACAAGCAAAAGCTCATGTGTGGGGGACTTTGATAACCGGTTGTGATTCTTATTTATCTGTTGGTTTTAAATCTAAATTCTTCACCAATTGAGTTGATTTCACACTTATTTGTTCATATTTTGTTGTTTTTCAATGTTAGGAGCATATGGAGTCGAATTGGAGCGAATTCGGGGTCAGAACGGTTACGAAAAGTCAGATTTTTCTCATGGCCGGCACCGGGCAAGTTCTGGTTGAATTTCAGCATAAACAGATGAATTTTCTGGGGTTGGCCAGTACCTGACTGGCCCAGCCAGAAAAGGTCACTAGAATGATGAGGCTGGCCAGCAGCAACCCCCAACCGGCCAGCTCAGCAGAAACACGCGATTTTTGGTTTTTTTAGGGTTTTTGGGTATTTTTGATGTGTAATAAAAATATAACTCTCCTAGGCTTATTTTGGGAGTTACGCCGCATTTATTTTAAGTTATTTTTGAGAGAAAACACTTAGAAACACAATTTTCTCAAGATCAAAGGTGCATTTGCAAGAGATTTGTAAAGATTCAAGCTTTGTTTGTTCTTCCCAAGACTAAGTTCTTCTTCCTTTGTTTCTTTTATGTTTAATTTAGTTTTGTTATTGATTGTCACGGATTGTTATTGGGTTTTAACCATGATTATGAACTAAAACCCCTACTAAAGTGATGGATGTAATCTAGTAGGCGAGTAATTCGATTAACGATGTTTGAATCTCCATGCTAATATAGTTTTTTATTGTTTCTTCATCCAATTCAATTTTCAAGTGCTTGATTAAAATATATCTTGATTGGCCACCTAGATCTATGTTTTCTAGGGTTTGTGATTGAATCGATGGATTGTTGTAACCTAGAATTGGAAATTGAGCTTATTTAGATGTTAATACGGACATAGCAATTAACCTAAACTTGATTTAAAGATTTGCTTAATGGATTTGGATGTTTAATCAGTGTCCATCGATGGATTAGCATAATTGATTGTTCAAATACGTTTTTCTAGCTCGACGGAGGATTTAAACACCTTCGGAAGATCTTGATTGAATGAATTTACATTGTTTATTGAATTGCTCTCTCTAGATGAAATTCGGAACTCTAGTGCTTGTTTTATTGGTTGTTTCTTAATCTTAATTTCTTTTGTTATTGCGTTTAATTACTTGTTTTTGCTTTCTTTGTTTGATTTAGTTTTAACGATTTCAAAATCAACCCAAGGGTTTTCGTTTTACTTTTTTTGTCAATTGTGCATATAATCAAAAGATTTCCATGATTGTCCCTGTGGATTCGACCTCATACTCCTAGTATATACTACAACTATTCCGTACACTTGCAGGAGTTATCACTACGCCTTTCCAGGGGAGACCTTATCAGAGTGGCCATATAAGGCTGGTCTTTCTTAAGGCAATTATCTGATGATGGGTCAACAGGGTCGAGGTTTCAAAGGTAGAAATGGATGAAGGTTTGGTGGTAGAGCAACAGGCAGAGGCTAATGGCAAGCACCTACTTCTCAGCAGTCCAGTGGAGGTCAGGCTAGAGTGTTTACCCTCACACCTCAGGAGGCACAGACTTTGAATACGGTGGTGGTAGGTACTATTTCAGTGTATGGTACAGATGCTTTTGTTCTTTGATCCTGGTGCCACCCATTCTTTTGTTTCTCCTACATCTGCATCGAGAGTTAGCTGTAGAGTGACTAGAATGCTGACTCCGTTGTCAGTGGTCACTCCGTTGAGTGAGGTTCTGGTCACTAATATTATTTTTTTTATGTGCTCTATAAAAATTGAAGATAGATAGATGATGGTAGAATTGATACTTCTTGATGCGATGGATTTTGATGTAATCCTGGGAATGGATTGGCTATTCCAACATTATGCTACCTTGGATTGTAGAAGAAAAAAAGTGATATTTAGAATGCCTAATGAAGAAGAATTTAGGTTCAGGGGTGAGAAATCTGGAAATCCTTAGAATCTAATATTAACAATTACTGCTAGGAAGTTGGTCAAGCAGGGATGTCAGGGATTCTTAGCAGTTGTTAGAGAATTGACAGTAGAGGCTAAAGAAATGAGTGAAGTTTTAATAGTATGTGAATATCCTTATGTGTTTCTAGAGGAGTTACCAGGGTTACTGCCCGACAGAGAGATAGAGTGTTGTATTGATGTTGTTCCCGGAATCGCTCCTATATCTATACCTCCGTATCGGATGGCTCTAGCAAAGTTGAAGGAGCTTAAGGAGCAGCTATAAGAGTTACTGGATAGCGGATTCATTAAACCTAGTATTTCTCCTTGGGGCGCACCTGTCATGTTTGTGAAGTAGAAGGATGGTACACTCAGACTATGTATTGATTACAAAGAGTTGAATAAAGTGACCATTAAGAACAGATACCCTTTGCTATGCATTGATGATTTGTTTGATCAGCTTCAGGGAGCCCAATATTTTTCTAAGATTGACTTGAGGTCAGGATATCATCAGTTGAAGATCAATGAGGCAGACATTCCTAAGACAACATTCTTTACAAGATATGGTCACTATGAGTTCTTGGTTATGTCCTTTAGGCTGAATAATGCTCCAACAGCCTTTATGAACTTGATGAACAGGGTATTCAGACCATTTTTGGACAGATTCATGATAGTCTTTATCAATGATATTCTGGTGTATTCAAAGAGTGCAGAGGAACATGAACAACATCTAAGGTTGGTGTTGGAGACTTTGAGAAGAGAGCAATTATATGCTTAATTCTCAAAGTGTGAATTCTAGCTTGATTGTGTGGCATTCATAAGGCATGTGGTGTCTAAGGAAGGTATACAGGTGGATCTAAAGAAGATAGATGCAATGCTAGATTGGCCTAGACCAACTATAGTCACTGAAATCAGAAGCTTTCTAGGTTTAGCAGGTTATTACAGGAGATTTGAATAGGATGTCTCTTGAATTGCAACACCATTGACCAAGTTAGCTCAAAAGAATGTCAGATTTGAGTGGAATGAAGCCTGTGAGAATAGTTTTCAGCTATTGAAGGAAAGGTTGACAACAGTACCTGTGTTGACTTTACCTTCTAGAGTTGATGGCTTTGCAGTGTATTGTGATGCTTTACGAGTGGGCTTATGGTGTATGTTGATGCAGAATGGGTGTGTAGTAGCCTATGCTTCTAGATAGTTAAAGAATCATGAGAAGAATTACCCTACCCACGATTTGGAGTTAGCAGCAGTGGCACTTACCTTGAAGATCTGAAGACATTACTTGTATGTATGAGTACCCTGTGAGATATATACGGATCACAAAAGTTTAAAGTATATATTTCAATAGAGTAACCTAAATATGAGGCAGGTTAGATGGTTAGAGTTGCTGAAAGATTATGATTATTTGATTCAGTATCATCCTGGGAAGGCAAATGTGATAGCAGATGCATTGAGCAGGAAATCAGCTGGAAGTCTTGCTTATATCAGTGTATAGAGGAGACCTTTGTACAGAGAGATAGATCAATTGTTTAATCATGGTTTGTAGTGGTGGTTGGACAGATCTGGATGTCTACTAGCACAGTTTAGAGTCAGATTTGTATATTTAGATAGAGTGAAGGAAGCTCAGTTGCAGGACCCAGAATTGCAGAAAATCCACACACAGATACAATAGGGTGCAACTGAAGAGTTTAAGATTGATGGTGAAGGTATGTTGAGAATGGGTAATAGAGTATGTGTTCCAAAAATCGAAGACTTATGGAAGGAAATTATGGAAGAGGCACACTATTCACCTTATAGTGTGCATCCTGGTGCAACCAAAATGTATCACAATTTGAAGAATATGTACTGGTGGAGTAGAATGAAGAAAGACATAGCAGATTTTGTGTCTAGGTGCATGACTTGTCAGAAAGTGAAACTACAACATCAGAGGCCTTATGGGTTGTTACAGCCACTACCTATTCCTGAATGGAAATGGGACATGATTACCATGGATTTTGTGATTGGATTACCCCGTACTCGAAGTGGATTTGACTCGATTTGGATTATTGTTGATAGATTGACCAAGTTAGCTCATTTTATACCTGTAAAGAAGACCTATACCGTGCAGAAGTTAGCTGAGCTGTATATCTCATAGATTGTATGATTACATGGAGTCCCAAAGTCGATTGTATCAGATAGAGGTTCCAGTTTTACCTCGATAATCTGGAGGGAATTGCAATCAGCTTTGAGAACCAAATTGAACTTTAGCATAGCTTTTCACCCACAAATGGATGGATAGTCAGAGAGAACTATACAGACTCTAGAGGATATGCTATGTATGTGTCTATGGATTTTAGAGGATATTGGGATCTGAATAATCCATTGATAGAGTTTGCTTATAAAAACAACTATCATGCGAGTATTGTGATGGCACCGTTTGAAGCATTGTATGGCAGGAAGTGTAGGTCTCCATTGTAATGGGATGTTGGTGAGAGACAGCTGACTGGACCGGAGTTGGTTCAAATCACTTCAGAGAGGGTTCCATTGATATAGCAAAGGTTAAAGATTGCATTCAGCAGGCAGAAGAGCTATGCAGATCTGAAAGGGAAAGATATTTCTTTCGATATTGGAGACTGGGTATTTTTGAAGGTATCACCTATGAAAGGTGTGATAAGATTTGGTAAGAAGGGAAAACTAGCACCGAGGTACATCTATCCATATCAGATTGAGGTTAGAGTTGGTGAGGTGGCATACATATTGACTTTACCACCTAAGTTATCTAAAATTCATCCAGTATTTCATGTCTCAATGTTGAGGAAATACATTCTAGATTCATCACATGTGATTCGGACATATGATGTTGAGATTGGAGAGGATTTGAAGTATGATGAGTACCCAGTGGCTATTATTGATCAGCAGGTGAGATACCCACGATCCAAGTCTATTCCAATGGTGAAGTTGGTTTGGAGAAACCACTCTATTGAGGACTGTACCAGGGAGTTGGAGCAGGACATGCAAGAACAATTTCCTCACTTGTTTCAACAATAAGGTATGTTTTAACTTCGAGGATGAATTTTCTTAAGGTGGGGAGAATTTAATACCCTTGATTTTCACCATTAATTTTATCTGAATTAATTTATTTTAACTCAGGATTAATTTATTTTTTCAGAATTTAATTAATTAGTCCGGGGTTAAATTAAATGGATTTAATCTTTGGAAATTAAAAATAAAAGTTCAGGATGTTATTTTGATCTAATTTTCTATATGAAAATGTTAAAATACTATACGAAGCCGTGTTTAAAATTTGGGATGAATCCGAGTTCAGAATAGGAAGTAGTTGAAGAAAAGGAGTAAATTAAAAATAAAAAACTTCATTTTATATATACAAATTAGTAGATGGGCTCATTTGAAACAAAAACATCAGAAATTAATTACATAACAGTACCTTAAACCCTTTGTGATAGTCACTGTAGCACCTCCATCTTCAACCGGTCGTTCTCATCTCTCTAGTCACCATTTCAGTCGATTCAAGAGTCTAAATTATAGTACTCGAAGAGACCTATCCATAGACACCAAAATCGGAGGCTGCCGTGGACTGTGGAAGACGAATCAAAGCTTAGAGATCTGGCGATAATCGGCCTTCATCGTCCACCACTCTCCAACCATTTTCGAGCTCCCAAAATTATGTTTAGAGGGTTGAATAATGTGGGTGAGGAGTGGACCGCGACTTGGGGGCTGTCATTTGACTAGTGAACGGAGGAGGAAACCCCCAACGGCACCGATGGCTTCTCAGCCTCGATCTGGTGATCTGGTGGCACTTTTAGGTGCGTGGTGAGTAGATCTATGCTCTTGGTGATTTTGCACTGCTGCCTGGAGGTTTTGGTGGCTTTTCGGCCACCACAGATGGCGGAGAGTAGGCCCCACAGGCCGCTGTCTGCGATGGCTATGGGCCCCACTCCGACGAGCCTCCAAATTATTTTTAAAAAATACTATAAATTATTTTGGATAACTTTTGTAAAGGCTTGATAGGCATATGATGTGTAGTTTTTAAATTAAAAATCTCAGAAGTTATAACGCGGTGTATGGAAGTCTCGAAAATACGTGTTAAGCATCTAATTTATATGTTTAGGCTTTAAATATGTTATTAGGATGTTAAATAAGTTATATTTAGATAGAATTGGTATTTAATTGAGTAAGATAGACTGATTGAACAATTAATCGGACCGTAAACCGAATTAAGATGGTAGATATATTGGATTAATATAAAAGATATTAATTGATATTTATGGAATTAAATAAGTATATTTTGATATATTTTGATAGATTTAATGGTGCGATAAGTTCAATATAAAAATAATAAATAAAATATTAATTATTATTACTGTAATATCTGTGATGATAAATCGTGTAAATTGGTAGGCCCGGTATGTGGTGATGATTATAGAAATGTGTTTGCTTGTAGAAACAGGCTCCACTACGGTGGAGAGATATCCAATTTATAGAGGAAATGATGCCAAAATTTTGGTAGAACTTTCTCATAAAACGTGTCACGGGTTTAGACGTTAGAAATATAAGTCACGTTTATCGTTAGAGTTAAGCCAATGTATATATGATGCGTTTATATAGAATTCTAGAATTTTTAAGAAAATTAGGATTTATTCATTATTCTGAGTCTCTGTTACTGTTTATATATTATGTAGATAATCAGAGAGATCGAGAAGGTCCGAGTGCTTCAAGAGCGCACGGAGGTGCCCATTCTACCTGTGAATTAATTACATATTTATGATATTGCTCGTAGAATGCATATGAATATTATATATTATTATTAATGGTTATATTTAATTAATTGATGTTTATAATAATTATTAAATCATATAGACATCATGCATAATTGATTATATAAATATGCTTCCGTTAAAATATTGTTTATATATATATATATATATATATATACTATGTGAGTATGATGAATGGCTTGGATGAAAGTGTATATGTGATTCTGTACTTGCGGACAGAGAATAGTTATGGAATGAGCTACTTAGTGGGTGTCATTAGGCTGTGTGCACACAGGAGTCAGGACTTGGGTATAAAGGACGGGGCGTGCTCGATGAGGGGTGTCTCGGGCGCCGATCCTTGTATTTATATTTTTTATGGTGGTGTGCTCGATGAGTTGTGTCTTGGGTGATCGGAACTGTAGATATCTAGGGCATGCTCGATAAGGGGTGTCTCGGGTACCAGATGGTACATATTGGATAAAGTGAAACGTGTGGATTAAATGAGCCTAAAGGCTACTTGGGGAGGGGGGAGAGGTAGAAGTCTATTAGGTGTTATACCTCAATTCTCCTCTATGTTTGAATTGTATGTGGCATACATGTGAATGACTGTTTGTATATTCTATTATTATTATAAAATATATTGTGTGACTGCATGCGGATTAGGTTGCATTTGATAAATATGCGATTGATTCACTCAGTGAGGCCTGACTCCCCTCAACCCATTCTTTTCAGGATTCTATCAGACATCGTACGTTGAGTCTTTACGCCAGGTTTCTACTTCACCGGCCACTTGTTGTAGGTTTTATTTTCAGTAATTGTGTGGTTTTTCTATCTAGAGCTGTAGTAGAACTCTTTGGCTTGAGTTTGGGTTTGAATATACATATCGTGTGCTAATATTTATTATATAAATATTATGTTGTGTAGTAATGATTATTATATTGATATATTGTGACTTGGTGTAATGAGTGAGATTCCAGTTCAGTATGATAGATATTATATTTTATTGAGTTTGAGATGATAAATATATTGTGTGGAGTGTTTATATATATATATATATATATATATATATATATATATATATATGGAGATTGTTATATGCTATCTATAATTGTTGGTATTATGGATCAAAGGCTTGCTACACGTTCCGGTAGCATATAGCTTTTCCGTTCCCTAGCGCCGGTCATGTACTCTGGGTTTGGGTCGTGACACCTACAATATATCATAAAATCCTTGGACACATTTTATATATAATAGTAATTATGAAACAAAGAGCACTTTCTTGAGATGTGATCACATAACATAGGATTAATTAATGAAATGATGGAAAATTATTGTAGATAC
This sequence comes from Bocquillonia castaneifolia, assembly GCA_948193215.1. Lineage (NCBI taxonomy): Eukaryota > Viridiplantae > Streptophyta > Magnoliopsida > Malpighiales > Euphorbiaceae > Bocquillonia > Bocquillonia castaneifolia. Next base: position 10,042 of record CANYLF012670290.1, read on the forward strand.
CCAATTTGTCAGGGTTCATTACATTAATTAAATATATATGTTAATAATTAAAATATATATTTTTTAAATATGTAATGATAATAAATAATGATTTTCCTTTAATTGGTCTAATATTTTTGTTCGAGTGAATGTCAGGAACCTGAAAGTTAAAAGAATTCCCAAAAGTACTCTTGTTTTCATTATGGAGAATTAAAATTAAAATGCAATTTCCTTTGTCTAAAATATGCAATAAATAAGTTGTTTTAATATTGTGTAATATTCCAGTTTTATTTTTGATTTTTATTGGGAAGTTAAGTTTTCATAAGTTAGAAATAATCATTTTATAAAAAAATGTGGTGTTAAATGTTGAATAGGATTTTAGATTTAAATGATAATTTTTCAAGGTTTTATTGTAATTGTGACACTTAATGGTATTTTTGAGAGCTTAATTTTCTTGATTTCTATCTTAACTTGGATGAAAATTCGTTTTATCTCATTCTTATGTTTATTTCATTTTACTTATCATTATTAAGAAGTAAATTTTCATTAAAAATAAATAATAGACTTCAAATAATAAATAGATGCATAATTATAAATGATAATATTTCATTAATGTATTATAAGAGTACATTTTTTATTACAATTAAAATTTAATACAAAATAAAAACAAAAACATACATAAAAAAATAAATAAACCAATTCGGGTCCAATATTTTAAAAAAAATAGAAATGGGCTCAGGTTACCCATCACGGTCTAAACAAAAATTACAAGCCCAACAAATTACCCAATCAGGCCCAATTTATTTTATTTTTCTCCCAAAGCAAAAGCAGGCATGTAAAAGAACCAGCAGCAGACAAAAGCAGGCCTAACAGGCCCAATTTTCTTTCTCCCACAAAGCTATCCAGCACGTGAACACCACAAGAGAATTGCCAAAGCAGATTTTGAAATCAATCAAGCAGAGTTAGTAATTTGCTCAAGATGCAAATCAATCAAGGGAATAATATCAATCAAGAGGACTTGAAGTAGGCGTTTGAGCCTCACTCTCTTGTTATTTCAATCAAGCAGCAGAGATCATAGAGTAACAGAGTCAAGAAGTGAGCATCAAACAGCAGCAGCCAGCAATAACATAATGCAAGCAAACGAGAGGTAGCTGTTCAGTTGCATCATAGTAGCAACAACAAACTAAACAGCAGTAGCAACACAGGAAAAGCACAGCAGTAGCAGCAAGATAGCAGTAGAAACACAACCAGCAACATCAAATAAGCTGCGGAGTGATAAACCAGAAGACAACAATCATAAGGTAACAAGTGCAGAATCAACACACAGTAATCGGTAACACAAATCATTGCTAAACAGTAGTAAGAACAATAGCAAAAGACAAAAAAAATCATCAAAACATCCAACATCAAAAGGGATGGAGATTCAGTTGCACCGTAGCAATCAAAGCATCAGAGCAATAACATAGCAGCAGCTATAGGAAAGGGCAAACAAAGGTAGAAAATTTAAATTTCACAAGAAATCTAGCAGTAATTTTAGCCAGTAGACACAAAGTCAGGAGATAGGTAAGCATTTTTCCCCTTCATTTTTCATTTTCCATTATTGTTGCTACACATTCATTAATTTGTGCTTTTGTGTGTGAAAACTGAGTCCCAATAAGTTTATAATCACATTTAGCATCATAAATCAATCAAGTCATTATAATATGCAGAAATTTTCTTTTAATAAATCATCTTAAATCTAAAAATTAATAACAGAGATTTAAAAAAAACAAGTAGAAACTCTCATTTTATTCCATAAAACAAATTAACTTAGAGATTGAAGAGTAACAGAATATTATAGTTCCTTTAGGTTATGACAAGAACCAAAAAAACCATTCAAATATAAAGTATAAAAATGGAAAATAACAGGATATCACTAACTAAACCCATTTAAGTTTATAGCATTAAAATTCTCACCAGCAATTAAAAGCAAAAAGTTATATTAACACTGAACGAAAAATCATCCAAACACAAATTAATTACCAATTAATTCACACCAAAACACTGAAGAATGTTAAAGAAAACTTATTTGATGTTTTCCAGAACCAGACTGAATCCTTGTTGCTAGACCAACTTCTGAGAACCATCACCATTTCTCTTCATTCTACTGCCTTCAAGAATGCCCGAACCCAAAACAATAACTCTGACAGTGGCTTTGTCTTTTATAAATCCTCAAAATCATCTAACTATCAACCAATTACAATCACAGCATTATAACCTAACAATTTAAACAAAAATACAGAAACCACTTTTGAAAATTTGCATGAGAATAAAACCCAAAGGAAACTAGATGTATATAGCTCTAACCTTATTAAGCTACTGTTGATCATCGACGGCGAACCCAAATCATCGTTGGTATTAATGAATCATTGATACACTCGAAAATCCAATACCAATAGAGAGAGACTCAACTTGAACCTAAAGGCCAAAATAACAAAGAACTTCACTAATTGAAGAGAAAATCCTCTGAACAGCAAGGCTTCTTGAGTTTTTTTAGTCAAGCCATAGATGATTAGTAATGGTTGGTGAGAGTAATGAAATTATAGAGGAGTATTGCATGTCATAGTTTCGGGCGAATAGAAACAGAACAAAAACAAAAGGAAAAAATGAAAGGGGGAAGGAAGCATTGCGAGCAGGTGTAAACAAAATGAAAAGAATGAGATGAGAGTGAGGGGAAAGCTGATGTTAATCGTCCGCAATAAGGGAGAAAAGAAAAATGGTGTGAAGGAGAGAAAGAAAACAGTAGGGGTGAAAAGAAAATGGTGTGAGGGAGAGAAGAGGATGGGTATTTTGGTTGTAAGGGGAAGAAAAGGAAAAAAAATTAGTTTTAGGGTTTCTCTTAATGGTTAAGATTAAATGACAAGGATAGATGGTTAGGATTTAATTTTTAGTGAATGGTTTAGATGGGTATAGTTTTAATCCAATGGCTCATATTCTTCCCTACATAAGTCCTAATTAATTTTTCTTTCCTTAATAAATTAATTATCCCAAAAAAATGAAATTCATAAATAAAATTGATAATTAAAATTAATAGACATAATGAAAATAACAAAAGACAAATATTTAAGTAAATTATATCTTTTGGGTAAAAGATATAATTGAACAAAGATAAATAATAAATAAATAATAACAAAAATTATAATCACTAATTTAATTGTATAATTAAATTAAAGTATATTAAATAAATTTTATTTCTAAA
>CANYLF012672056.1:0-10353 GCA_948193215.1 Bocquillonia castaneifolia
AATATCTTGATCCTAATTTTAAATCAATGAGTCGATTAATCATAAAATATGATTCAGGGTTTCGGTTTCGATTGGTCTTTTTATTTTTCCTACCCTAATGCCAAGCATGAAGTGGCGCAATTATATTCAACGAGAAATCAAGAAGGCTTCATGTGCTTTTGGAATTTTTGGGTAATTTCACCTTTGGTTTTCGAAGTTTCATCTCTATTCTATCGGTACTATTTCTAAATTTTTTTTAACACAACTATCATAAACTTTAAATTTTGTGATGCAAAACTCCCACCATTAATACTCTCTTTTAAAAAAAAATCATTTTAATTAATTTTAATTTGAATTTTTACATATAAGTCAAGAAAAATGAAATTCAATTTATAAAAGATTAAAAAATGTGACCGGAATTATTTTTCCCTTTTTTTAGTTAAATAAAATTAATAAATTTATAGAAAATAAAAAATATCTAAATGGTATCAATTTTAGTGAAGGACTATGATAAAATATGCTCAATTTATTAGAATATAAAATGATAAAATTTAGCTACCGGTCTTGAATATAAAAAGCAACGGTGGAGACTTTTATATTATAATACTCAAAGTTGATGAACTGTTATATTATAAAATTAAAAGTTAAAAGATTATTGTGTTAAAAAAAAGAGTTTAAAAGACGATGATGAAAGAGTGACGAAATTTTCACAAGTGAAAGTTACCTAGAATTTTTTTGCTGTTCATTTTGTTTTTTTCCTATGTAAGGTTGATTGTCACCTAGAAAATGATATTTTTTTTAAAAAAAATGTAAAATACAAAACGGAGGAGAAACATGTAAATATTGAAAATGTAAGGGTAATTTCATAAATTTTAATTATATATATATATATATATTAAAAAATATATACTATTGCATGTATTAAAATCTTATACAAAATTACTATATATATTTGGCTATAAAATTTCATATAAATTAAAATATAAAATAAATATCAACTCATATATAACATCTTAAATTGTTACATGATAAGTAATCAGAGTTATCATAATTATACTATTATACATTACAATAATCAAACATATTATAAAATTAATACAAAACAAAGATTTTTTCACATGAAACCGTTCCCTATTAGAAAATAAGTTTTCTAAATTTTTAAATGTTTTTCAGCAGATGTTATTTACAGGGTTATTTATTCTTCTATGTATTTACTTAAGATTAAATTTCCCTATTTCTTTATTTCAGCAGATGATGTATTGAGATATCCTAAAAATTTCTTTCTCTTTTGATTTTTTGTGGCCATTTCCCATGGCCCTCTCTTAATAAAATTTATTCTTACCAAAAAAATGTTTTTAAGATTTTAGAAACAGCTCAAACGTTTTTGAAACTTGAAACGGTATCGGTGGAAAGTTTGTTGGATTATAGATTAGGACAAGTTGATTATTCACTGATTTATTATAAATTATATTTGATGCGGTAAATGTAAAATATAACAATTCAATATGCATTTGACACATAAAATAAATATATTTATTATCTTCTCTCACATATTATATTATATGTTTGAATTGTTTTGGTGCATCGATTATAATTTTATAATTATTCTGTATATCTATATCGTTGTCATTAAACTGTGAGATTATGAAAAATCTCCATTGCTATGCGATGATTAGTGTGCAAAATGGAGAAAAATGTACAAGTGGATGCATGCAATGCAGCAATATTTTCGTTTAGTTTTTACTTTATTTTCATGAATCGTGACGATAATTTCTTGCACAAATCATAATCATGTTATTGGAGGCGGGGTTGAAGATAGTCCGACTCATATTCTTATAATCCTCTCGTCTTGTACCATTTTTATTTCCTAATGGTTTGGTTAGATATATTACCTATATATTACCACTCTTGTAAGTAAAAATACGAGAGAATAAGGCAACAATTAATTATAATTTCTAAGGCAAGTGGAATTTCTGATTATTGTTTGAATTGAATAGTTTTTGGCATCAACAATATATGAGATCCTTATCGAAGATGTAATTTTGAATCTGGTGTCATGTTATTTAGCATATGCTTCTTGTTTTATGGATAATATATGCAGGTGTTAGTTTACCATGATCTATTGGGAATGCTTCAACACGCTCATCATGCCAAGGTTAATTCGTTAATTGCTAGCTGCCCTTTGTTTATTGATTATTAGATTTATTGTTGACAGAAAAATGACTTCACCAATAATTCTATTCTATAGGTTACTCCAAAGTTTTGTAAACAGTCTGTGAGAGTGGGAGACATCATAAACAAAGGTTCTGTAGAGTACAAAGAAGAAGTGACAAATGGTAAATTCCCAGGTCCACCTCACCGTCCATATAAAATGAATGCAGCGGTTATGAATGGACCAAGCAGCATCATCGGCAGCTGCCGCTGCTGAGAATCAGAATATCAAAACATCTGAATCAGTTGGTAGCAAAGGACTCAACATGGACCTATCCAGCATGAATGCTTTTTCCGAAAAACCAACAGATCTCCAAAATCAAATCAAATGTCACATTAACAATATCTGCACCTAAACCTAATAATAAAACGCCTCCACATCTTCCAATCCTCACTCTATCTCCGTCATTTCTCCTCCCAAAACACTACTAGGACACTACCCCCACCACAACAAAAACAAAAACAAAAACGAAGAAAAAACAATGATTCAATCATAAATCAAGCAGTAATTAAAACTCCTCCAAATCCCTGATCATAATAAATGGAACAAAAACCAGCTGCTTACCAACCTCATTTTCTTCCAAATTTCCCGCCGCCTACCATCCTCAACTCAAGCCCTCAAATTCCTCATATATCTCCAATGCAATCCCAATTCATCAGACACCCAATTCCTCTCCTTCACTTTCCAAGGCATCTTCGAGCTCGCTAGCCGTGAAAATCATTCACTCACCCATTTATATGTCCTTTATAAACTATCTGGAATAATATCCCACTTACTGTCAGTTCTTCCACGCTTCTCCTACGCTGCTTTCCAAGGATTGGGTTAGTGGAGGAGTCTCTTGTTTTGTTTCATGAACTTGATCACTCTGTTAAAAACACTCATGTTCGCAATGTTATCATCAATTTGCTATTGAGAAGTGGGCGAGTTGATCATGCCTTCAAGTTGCTTGACGAAATGTTTCAACCAGAGTTTGATTTTCGTCCTGATGAAGTCACTGGTAATATCGTTTTTTCTTGGTTGATGAAAAGAGATAAGTTAGGGTGGACTGTGAGTCAAGAAGAGGCCCTTGAACTGGTGTTGGAATTGGGCAAATTGGTTAAGCCAAATTATTAGGACATTGTGTACAAATGGGAATAGTAATAAAGCTTTTGGTCTTTTGATTGAATTGATGACGCTTGGAGCTGATATACAGGTGGCTCCCTGTAATGTATTGTTGACAGGACTTGGTAGAGATAGGGATTTTGACAGTATGAATAAAGTTATGGCAAAAATGAAGGAAATGGAAGTTGAACCAGATGTTTACACTTTTAGTATTCTTATTAATCACTTGTGCAAGTTTGGGAGAGTTGACAAGGCTCTTCAGGTGTTTCAGCAGATGAGTGAAAGTAAAGAAGGTGGTAGCGTTTTAGTTGAACCAAATGTTGTTACTTTTAACACATTGATTGATGGTCTTCGTAAAGTTGGGAAACGAGAAGAAAGTTTGGTTTTAATGCAAAAGATGAAATTGCAAAAAGGTTGTGCTCCTGATGTTGTTACCTACAATTGCTTGATCGATGATTTTTGTAAATCTGGTGAAATTGAGAGAGGCATGGAGTTGTTTAATGAGATGAATGGAGAGGGATTAGTACCAAATGCAATCACTATTAGTACTTTGGTTGATGGTATGTGCAAACGTGGGAGAACCAATAGTGCAGTTCAGTTTTTAGAGGAAATGCAGAGTAAAGGTTTGAAAGTGAATGCTTCTGTTTATACATCACTGATTAATGCCTTCTGTAGTGTGAACAATATTGGGAAGGCGATGGACATTTTTCATCAAATGTCGAGAGATGGAATAAAACCAGATGCAGTCTTTCACTATAACTTGATTTCTTTCCTGAGCCAAGCTGGAAGAATGGATGCTGCTGCTTCTGTCTTGTCAGAGTTGAAAGAGTTTGGGTTCTGCCCTAACATTGTAAGCTACAATACTTTGATTAGTGGATTTTGCAAGACGAACAGGTTGGACAAAGTCTGTGAGATGCTTGATGATATGGAGGAAGTCGGAGTGAAGCCTAGCATTGTCACTTATAACACTTTGATTTCTTACTTTGGTAAGATTGGAGATTTTAAAGGTGCTCATAAAATGATGAAAAAGATGATCAAGGATGGTCTACAGCCTACTGTTGTGACATATGGATCTCTAATAAATGCATTTTGCTTAAATGGGAATGTTGATGAAGCAGTGAAGATTTTCAAAGACATGGATGTTGCTAATTCAAGAATAGCACCCAATACTGTAATACACAATATCTTGATAGACGTGCTGTGTAAGAATGAGGACACAGAACTCTCTCTTTCCTTGATGGATGATATGAGAGTCAAGGGGTTGAAGCCAGACACCATGACATTTAATGCCCTGTTCAGAGGCCTTAGGAAGAGAAAATGGCTCAAGGAAGCCCTTGAACTAATGGATAGGATGACAGAGCAGGCTTGCAATCCGGATTTTGTTACCATGGAGATACTGACAGAATGGCCCTCTGCTGTTGGTGAAACAGAGAAGTTAAAAAAATTTGTCCACGGACATGAGGTTGCAGCATAGATGGGCCTCAGCAGACGAGAACATGATTTTTCTGGAGAATTGGGTGCCCTGACAATTCAGATACATGCAGCAGTTCACGCGAGCGACACAATTTTATTTTTAGAACCCAAAAAATATGGTTGGTGATGTGACAGGACAGTTTGGATGATGAGCTGGTCGTTGATATGGCAATTTGGGTTTTGAAAGGATGATGGATGCTATCAAATTTGAAGCAGGGTCAAGTTCCGGAATTACCGCTGCTAAGGCTATTGTTAAAGCTGGAATTGCTGTTACCGTGTTGGACTTACTCCTCAGGCTATTAGTGTTCTTGGTGAATTTAGACCTCAAGGAAAGAGCATTTCTAGTGCTGTCCAGGTTTGTGTTTTTATCGTCTTTTGTTTTAAATTTTTCTATTTCTCTCCTTTTAGAAGTATTGATTTTTTTTTATTTGTCCTGTGTGTATACAGGTGGTGAAGACTGCTTTACAATCGCAGGAAGCTGAGTGTTTCTCTGTTTTTTTGGATCGCATACCTCCCCCAGTGGCTGCTGCTGCCACAACTACACTTCAAATTCCACCCATTGGCATTAGTTCAGGGCCTCTTTGTAGCGGTCAGGTTTGTATTAGATGAATGATGTTCTGATTCTTTGTCAATTCCTTAGTGTTAATGAATGCCTAGATAGGTGATATTAAATTCTGTTTTCTTCAAATGACACACAGCACAAAGTAGGAAGATACGTGATAAATATTCAGTGCTATTTGGTTTTTTTTTTTTTTCCTGGTCATGGATGAGGTTTCAATTTCCTTCGTATTATAGAATTTCCATTGCTATTGTTAGTGCTCAAAACGGACAAATATGATGTAAATATACTGCAGCAATTTGCCTTCAGTTTCGACTTTTTTTCCATTAAGTGTGATGATAATTTTTTGTACAAAACATAATCATGTTATTAGAGTTAGGCCGATGCCACCACATGTCCTTGTAATCCTCTTGTCTAGGGGGAAAGTGTAGTTTCTAGTATCGTTTGAATTTGAAATTTGCATTTGCAGCCGCAACATACCATTATGATAATAATATCTCACATCCCATTATGATAATATCTGTAATCAGAATTGAGTAGTTTTTTTTTCCCCTGACAAAGCTTGATGTGGTGCTTTATTACGTATAAGTATGAAAAAGAAAGTAAATGCATGGACTGTAGCAAATTTCATTTGATTAAGTTGTATCATCTTGCTTATGCAGGTGTTGGTTTACAATGATCTATTGGGAATGCTTTAACACCCACATCATGCCAAGATTTATTCTATAATTGCTTCCTTGGTTTATTGATTACTTCCTGTGATCATTTTTTCCTAATGAAAAAAATTACTACTTCACCTTTTATAAGGTTACTAAGCAGTGGGAGATGTCATGAAGGAAGCTCTTCTAGATTATAAAGAAGAAGTAACAAACAAATGGTTCATCCGTCAGTCCGTATAAAACTAGTGTAGTGCAGCTGATTTGAATGGTCTGTTGACAGTTACAAAACGCATCAAATTTCATAAACTGAAGGAAAGAAAGAAAGAATCTTTTGTATTAAGAAAGTAAAAATGAACTTCACTTGATTACAGAGAAGTACAAGTCCGTATTCATACAGCTTCTACGATACAAGCTTACAGAATAATGAAACTATCTAGCTAACTAACCATTACACGTGTCAAGATACTACTTGTCATCTACTAAACCAATCGGTTACAATCTTTATATATTCTGTTAAAACGAGGCAGCTGAGAAGATCAGAACAGCTGAATCATTTGAAGGATCGATTTGATCAAATTACTGAATGTGAACCAATCCAGCAAATCTGCTTTTTCCTTGGCATTTTTTTGTCTCAATTGATCAGGAAAAAAAAATACCAAAGTAACAGAAACATGTTATTTATTGTGTACATTCTGAAAAACAAGGCCGGCAATAATGTTATTTAGTTTAAGAAATTCATGCGAGAGAATACCTTTATATATATATATATCTATGGTAGTAAAAGCCACTTTAGAAACGTAAATCACATGGAGTTGCTAGTTGCTACTAGCTATGTCCAGAACCTCTGTGTGTAAATTTTGAAAGGGGTTCTGCCTTTTTATTGTTCTTAAATAAAGTATTGACTATTGAGAGAGTCAGACTAGAAGACCGACAGAGACACGCACCCAGTCTTCAACACCAACAACACAATACGTAGCAAAAATGAGCGCCCTTCCTTGTGTGTTGCCACCAGCAAATGCCATTTGAATCTGAGCTTAATCAAAATCATCCGCTCTGATTTCTACTAATTTTAAAAATAAAAAAAAAATGATCAACACGCTATCAGCTTCAAATTCAAAGCACCTAAAACAGTTGCGCATCTTCCACACATTCTCTCTCCATCTCCATCTCCATCTCCATCTCCGTCACTTCTCCACCGAAAACACACCACAACAGTTACAAAACGATGATTCAATCATAAAACAAGCAGTACAACTCCTCCAAATCCCACACCATGAATGGGACACAACCCAACTCAACTGCCTCATATTCTCCACTCCCTCTCCTTCTCCTCGTCTTCTCTTCCAAATTGCACGCCGCTTACCCTCCTCTTCTCAAGCCCTCAAATTCCTCAACTATCTCCAACGCAATTCCCATTCACCTGACACCCAACTCCTCTCTTCCACTTTCCAAGCTATCTTCGAGCTCGCTACCCGTGAACATGACTCACCCACCAATCTATACCATCTTTATAAGCTATCTAAAGACTGGAATATTCCACTCACTCTCAATTCTGTCACTCTTCTACTACGCTTCTTCGGAAGAATTGGGTTAGTTGACGAGTCTCTTGTTCTGTTTCATGAACTTCACTCCACTCTAAAAAATACTCACGTTCGTAATGTTTTGATTGATTTATTATTGAGAGCTGGACGGGTTGATGATGCCTTCAAGGTGCTCGACCAAATGCTTCAACCAGATTTTGAATTTCGTCCTGATGATGTCACTGGTGATATTGTCTTCTCTTGGTTTATGAAAAGAAAAAAGTTAGGGAGGATTGTGAGTGAAGAAGAGGTTGTCCAAATGGTGTTGAAATTGGGTCAATTTGATGTTTTTCCCAATTCATTTTGGCTAACTCAAATGATTGGCATGCTCTGCAGAAATGGGAAGAGTAATAAAGCTTTTGGTTTTTTGGTTGAATTGATGACACTTGGAGCTGATATACAGGCGGCTCCTTGTAATGCATTATTGACAGGATTGGGGAGAAGGAATGATTTTGATAGTATGAATAAAGTTATGGCAAAAATGAAGGAAATGGAAATTGATCCAAATGTTATCACTTTTGGCATTCTTATTAATCACCTGTGCAAGTTTAGGAGAGTTGACGAGGCTCTTGAGGTGTTTCGAAAGATGAGTGAAGGTGAAGAGAGTGGCGGGATCCTATTGGAACCAGATGTTGTCATTTTTAACACATTGATTGATGGCCTTTGTAAAGTTGGGAGACAAGAAGAATGTTTGGCTTTGATGCAGAAGATGAAATTGCAAAAAGGGTGTTCCCCTAATACTGTAACCTACAATTGCTTGATTGATGGTTTTTGTAAAGCTGGTGAGGTTGACAGAGGCATGGAGTTGTTTGATGAGATGAATGGAGAGGGAGTGGTACCGAACACGACCACTGTTAATATTTTGGTTGATGGTATGTGCAAACATGGGAGAACTAATAGTGCAGTTCAGTTTTTAGAGGAGATGCGAAGTAAAGGTTTGAAAGGCAATGCTTTTGCTTATGCATCACTGATTAATGCCTTTTGTAATGTGAACAATATTGGGAAGGCTATGGACATTTTTCATCAAATGTTGAGAGATGGAATAGCTCCAGATGCAATGGTTTACTATAACTTGATATCTGGCTTGAGCCAAGCTAGAAGGATGGATGACGCTGCTTCTGTCCTGTCAAAGTTGAAAGAGGCTGGATTCTGCCCTGACATTGTGTGCTACAATATTTTGATTAGTGGATTTTGCAACAAGAACAAGTTGGACAAAGTCCACGAGATGCTCACGGATATGGAGGAAGTTGGAGTGAAGCCTGATATTGTCACATATAACACTTTGATTTCTTTTTTTTGCAAGATTGGAGATCTGAAAATTGCTCATAAAATGATGAAAAGGATGATTGATGACGGTCTACAACCTACTGTTGTCACATATGGATCTCTAATACATACATATTGCTCCAATGGCAATGTTGATGAAGCAATGAAGATTTTCAGGAAAATGGATGCTGCTACTTCAATGATAGCACCCAATACTGTAATATACAACATCTTGATAGACACGCTGTGTAGGAATAATGACATAGAAGTTGCTCTTTCATTGATAGATGGCATGAGAGTCAAGGGGGTGAAGCTGAACACCACAACATTTAATGCGATGTTCAAAGGCCTTAGGGAGAGAAATTCGCTGAAGGAAGCCTTTGAACTAATGGATAGGATGACAGAGCAGGATTGTCATCCTGATTATGTTACCATGGAGATACTGACAGAATGGCTCTCTGCTGTTGGTGAAACAGAAAAGTTAAAAAAATTTGCTCAGTGATATGAGGTCGCAGCTTCTACTGCATAGAGTTACATGGGCTTCAGCAGTTACATGGGCTTCAGCAGATGAGAACATGAATATTCAAAGATGTGCAGCAGTTCAGGAAAGCCGGACAATTTATACGGTTTCCTGCTCATATAGCTCCTCTGTTCAGATATGCTGCTATGATATGACGGTTATGTTTCTTTGGGCAGCGGAAATTTAATGAAACCTCAGTTCTTAAGGTTGCATTGATATATGCACCTTGATGGTGTAATTCCATAATGAAGGATGAAAAAGAATTTTGGATTAAAATACAATCCCTAGTTTATCGCACTATTTTGCTAGTTATTTACATTCTGTTCAGTCTTTGAATCCTCAGACATGGAGGATTTATAAGACCGTTAAAATGATGAGGCTAACATAGCCAGGTTTTCTTTTCTGGCTTTCTGTGGCAAACGGTTTGCGCTGTTTGACATTTTAACTATACGAATAGTCTCAGTCTCTTTTCTTTTCAATTTTTTAGGTAAATGATTCATATTAAGGGGTCACTCATTGTTGTGTTGCTATTGTTATTGTGCTTACTGCTTAATTGATAATTGAACAATTTATATTAATTTTGGCCTCTGTAAAATCCATCAGTTGGAAGCTCTAGTCTTGCAAATGTCAGCACTATGTCCAAATAACAAATCCATCAAATATATGCAAATATATAGTAGTAGTAGCATCTTATTTTACAAATCACAATATCCGATCCTCCTTGGAAAACCTAAGAGAAGCTAAGCCCTGCCAAGTTTGGTAACTATGCGGTATATATGCCGTTGGATGATTCCTGCTCGGCAATATGCTATGGGCCTAGGTAAGGTAAGAATGAGCATAAGATAACCCATACCAATACAATTCACCACTCCCTGTTACAATTGATGTCTGCCTCCCGTGCTTCACGTCTCTTGATTAAAGTTAATAGTTGATCCTTGTAATTAGTCTGCCATTTAATTAAATACAAGACAAATGCAAATTTTAGTACAAGAAATGTAAGGAAT